>CM046448.1:15247467-15409967 GCA_025506515.1 Flaveria trinervia
ATTATTATTATGATTATTATTATTGCTATTGTAATAATTATTATTGTTATATTATTATTATTATTATTCTTATTATTATTATTACTGTTATTATTATACTATTATATTATTATATTATATTATTATATTATTATTATTATATACTATTATTATTATATTATTATTATTATCATTATTATATTATTATTAGTTTAACTAATTAATTCTTGTAAGTATTAATATTTATAAATGTTTAATTTTTAGGATATTTTATTACAAGAATCTAGAAACTCTAGTGCAGGACCGGTGAAGGGTGGTCACTTACAACACAACAACACATGGAGGAGAACAAACTTAACCTAATCAAATAGTGAACATGATAACCACAATAGATGATACTAAGAACACAAGTAAGTAAGAGACAGATAAGAGAACAAGATATACAAGTATATGGTTTTCAAGATTACACTATATTCTTTTCTCAAGTTCTATTACAAGTGTTACAAAATGTACATGAAAGATACAAGAACATGAGATGCTTATACTACATCCTACAGTCGGCATACTTTGAAGGCCAGCTGGATACAATTGACTAGACACAAAACAAATCAATTATAGAGTCAAAAGGCAAATTGCCTTTTGAATAGTGACTATGACATGCCATAGCTCACATCCTTATCTATTACAAAAGGATAAAGTACACGAAGTAGAAAGTTACAGACTCAAGACCTCAATGTACAGTTACCAAAAGCATGGACCTTTTCACCAACTCATGTAAGTTGGTGACTTTATAGAGTTGCAGCGGAAAGGGGTCCAACTTTTTGTAAAAGTACATCAGATAAAGCATGTTGTTAAAAGTCTTCAGAAGAAATCCGTCTTTAAGTGTTGGCTTCAGAAGATTTGTCTATTGAAGCTTCGGAAGACTTCATCTTTGGCTTCGAAAGATATTGGTCTTGGCTTCGGAAGATTTCACACTTAGAATATTTTTGTTGCATGTGTGAAACTTCCGAAGCATTCTTCTTCAGTGTACTTGTGCAGCATGCAAGAAAGACTTTGGGTGTTTGGGTTGCATCAACCACTTCATATAATCTCTACAAATTCACTGCTGGATCGATGTTTGTCACTTAACACAATGTTTTCTCTCAAACTCACCTAGAACAACACTCGGGTAAGGATAGAATTAGTAAGAGTTGATCTCAATATAGAAAGTAATAAAGAACACAGAAAGTAATTTTCAAGGTACTTTTATATATTGCTTCTCAACTCAATAATACAAGACTCTTACAAGCAGTGTGGAATGAGTAACAAAGAGAACTTATATATAATACTACCTATAGCCGGATATACTTTGATACCAGCTGGGATCCTTTAGCTAAAGCCTATACTACAAGACTATAGTTTAAGGTATCTTGGATAAAGTCTTATTTGAGATATGGTAGTCAGGACATGTCCCCGACTTACCTTTTGTCACCAACTAAAGTTGGTAACATGTACTATCATAAAAGGTGAACAATGGAATAAAGTATGGTCAACTACATGGCTCTTTAGGAAGAAGCCATGTAGTATCAGAGGTCTATAGCGGAGTGTCAGAGACCATACTTGTGTCCACTGGTTCTTCCGAAGGTTAAAAATGGCTTCGGAAGAGTAAGTACTTCCGAAGCCACTTATACTTCGGAAGATGCTGCTTCTTCCAAGGCTTGGAGACTTCTTCTTTTCATCATACTTCGGAAGTGGTCTTCAGGTTATTCTTCTAAGACTTGAACTTCGGAAGTATGCACTTGTCTTCGGAAGTAGAGTTCTGTCTTCAGAAGTCTATCTTTCACTTTGTCTTCGGAAGAAATCTACAACCTTCGGAAGTTCCATGTTAAGCTTCGGAAGCCTTTGCATGCAGCACGAAAATTACTTAAGTGACATAGTTTTGGTTGCATTAGCCTTCTTCTTGACCCAACAAACTCCCCCTAGGCTGATGCTACCAAAACTCCCCCTAGGTTGATGCTACCAAAACACTAGTAGAATTCAGATATTTACAGTCCTCATCAGAATAATGACCATCCCTTTCTTCATGAGATGATCAGGATCCCTCAAACTGTCAAAATTTCTTCTCATATCAAAGAGATCATGCAGAGACAATTGAAACATGTCTTGCCAAGTGTAGATGTCTTTAATGCCTTGATCTCTGATGACATGCCATCTTTCTGGATTTGTGGTTTATGTCCAGGACAAGATGGGTCTTTCTGATGCTAGAGGAGCTGTTTGAATGAGAGTTGATGTAGTATCCTCTGGCTGCACATCCTCAGGATGTTTTGATTCATCCTGAGGTTCAGAAAAGGATGCAGCTTTCTTGTTCTTTGGCTTTGGCTTTGAAGCAATCCTTTTTTTTGTCTTGTTCCTTTAACTAAGAAGACTGGCCTGCAGCACCTGATTGATCTTCATTGTCCTTCTTAGTTGGGTCTTCCTCTCTCATAGGTTCAAAAGGAGAGGGATGTTGACCCTACTGTGGATCAGAAGATGAAGCTTGTTGAGATTCAACAAGAGGTCCGGGTGTGTTGTCTCTGGTTGTTCAACCTTAACCTCCATTTCAGGTGGAGCTTAACTTGGAGGGGAGTGTAAGTCAACCAACTATCCACTATTTATCTTTACTTGATCACCCTGATATGCTCATCCATAGTGGATAGACAAATGGGGCCAAGTCTCCTTCCAGAGAATCCATACAGCTTCAAGAAACTCATCATCCTTTGCCTGTCTGCAGACTTCTTCATGTTCTTTTTTTGATACATATATGTACCTAGATCCTGATCTGAATGTAATATGTCTTACACTTATGTAATTATTGGGTACTTAATGAAATACAAATTTTTTGGTTGTGTCTATAATGTTTAATATTTCATTAATGAGTTGTTTAACGCATATTGACTTAATTATATGGGTTTGTGATTATTTGAAGTGTTATGCATAATGTTATAATATTGAATACACTCAAACTTGGTGAAGTGAAGTTCTCATGCGTCCGATTGGACCATGCGCCCCAACAGTGGTCATGCGTCCGAATGGCCATGCGACTGAGTGTCCATGCGCCTAAATAGTTCATACGCCTGAACAACTTCATGCGTCTGACTCAGTCGCACGACTGAACACTCAGCCATGCGAATGGATCAACCGCATGTCTCAATCGCACGAATGAACCATGCCAATGGTTCAGTCGCCCGAATGAGCAACCCTAACCTATAAATACCACCTAATTTGTGAAAAAACGTAAGCATTGAATCCACTTGAACTCCAAACGTACCCTAGCCGTCTAGAAGCCTCTAAGTTCGTACTCCAAGTTCATAAAACGTTGTAGATCGATTCTCAATCGATTCTTGACGTTAGATTCAATTCGTTGTTGTGTCTACGTGCGTTCTCATTGATTGGATCACCAATCAAATAGGACTCCACACTATTTGGTTTGGTTAACACGTTAATCAGCTGGTGTTTGGTCAAATACCAGATCCTAACAAGTGGTATCGGAGCTATAGGCTCTTGATTACGTGTTGATTCAATAGTTTTGATACAAAATTGTGTTTTTGCATAAAAAACGCAATCTTTTTGTGTCTAACGGAGTCTTGGACGTTTCCTGATCGAAAAGCGTAGTTTTTCCAGCATACGTCTATTAGGGTTTGGTAAAATTCGAGTTTTACGGCCAAAAAAGTTTAACCTATGAATTATCAAACTTCACCAGGTTCAGTCGCATGATTGGCTCAATCGCACGACTGAGTTCATACGCATCCTTCAACCACACGATTGAACTCATTCGTACCCTTATTCGTACGACTGAGATCTTCATTCGGACTGCTCAACCGCATTAGTTTTTTCGGACGACTGACTCATCCACATTTGCTTAGTTGCACGATTAACCCATCCGCACTTGTTCAATCACCCGAATAAGCCCAATCGCATACCTTCATTCGCATCGATTAGCAGCTTGTCAAATAGTAAAGTCAAGTGTAATGGAGGATCAGTTTTCAGCATACACAGCAAGTAGAGATACACGTATTCAGAATCTACTGCTGTTGGAGAACGAAGTGAGGATTCACAATAAACCCCCAAAACTTATTACGTTAGACGACTACCCACAATGGAAGCAATGTTTCGAAATCTACTTAAATGGAGTGGATTAGATTCGGGGTACAGCATGCCAGTTGGAGCTGACGGAGTAAAACTTACTCTAAGTGGCATGTCGGATGCACAGAAGGTAAAACACAACGCTGAGAAGAAAGTCTACACCTTGCTTACTCAATCTATTCCGAAGGATATTTTCTATCAGTATTCGGAGTATACTCAAGCCAAGAAACTTTGGGATGTGTTGGAGAAGAGGTATGACGGAATGCCTCTCTGAAGGCTATCAAGGCAAAAGCATTGAAGAAGGAGTTTGACAACTTCTCTTTAATGGGAAAAGAAGGCCTTGATGATGTGATCGATAGATTCTACCACTTGATGAGTGAGATGCACACTCATGGAGTGGTTACTTCAATGGAAGATAAGGTATCCAACTTTGCTGATGGATTACCAGAAAAATGGGGTTCGTTTGTTTCAAATCTTAGACAGAATGGAATGCTCTCGAAGTTAGACATAAATGACTTCATTCTGAAACTGAGAGAAGAAGAGCTTAGGATGAAGTATCGAGCCCAAAAGGCAAACTACGATCAGAATCCTGCACTCTACAATGCTACTCCTTCAGTCAAGACATCTGGAGCACCACTACAAACCGCCTTCATCTCAAGCGCAGGAGTTCCAGCACAACCCTCAACTTCAGGATCCGAATGTCATGGTCGTTTAGCACCCAATATATGATACCTGAAGCTAATGCAGCAAAACTTAAAACCGACAACCTCAGGAATATAACTGTGGAGGTGGCCAGAGAACATATGGACCTTTTAGCTGCTGTGGTTCAATCTTACGATGGATTAATTGCTGGAAAGATAGGTAACTGCCACCTGGAAGATGAAGATTATGAGCAGGTGGATGAAATGGAGTTGGAACGAATGGACATAATGTGGGCTTTGGCAAGTGCTGTCCGACGAGCTAAAAAGTTTGTCAAAAAGACCGGACAGAACCTGGTTGCAACAAAAGACAGAACCTTTGGGTTTGATAAGTCAAAGGTTACATGTTTCAACTATGGTGAGAAGGGACACTTCAAGAGGGAGTGCATAAAACCAAAGAAGACAGGTAATGGAAATCTCTTCTCGTCATTTAACCGTCAAGACAAGTCCACAGCTAGTAATGCTGACTCATCAAGTAAGGATCCAAAAGCCTTAACTGCTAATGAAGATGAAGGACAGGACTGGAGCTTTCGGTTCGTCTTACCAAGAGAGTCAAATATAGCTAGTGTGGAGGATATTGATGACGATTCTGCAAGTGAAGGAGATATAGCAGTAGAGCTCGCAATGTCAAATTCTGAAGATACTGAAAATGTGGTCAACTACCTGCCTAAAGAAGAAAAATCTACAATGCATCATCATCTAATCACCAGAACAGAGACAACCGAGCCAGCACTCATGGCTGATTCTTCTTCAACATCCCAGGTAAGTACTACTGACCAACTGTTTAATAATCATGCTTGCTTAGAATGTAATAAATTAAAGAAGTTATAGATTAAAAATTTACAAATTAGATCATAATGATAGCTTAGTAAAGGATTGGAACTGTGCACAGAAGCAAATAGAGTATTGAAACAAAACGAGCACAGTTACAAGGAAAAGATAGACTATTAAATAAGCAGCTTAGGGAAACTGAGGTAGTTGCATTTAACAAGAAATGACATTAGGTACTATTTGAACTCTCTGAGGACACTAAGAAGCAAAAAGCAGTTTTAGAAGTAGAAGTCAATTCATTAAAACAAAAACTGCATAGTTGGACAAGCTCATCACACATTGTCCAACACTTAGTAAAGAGAGAAATAATGGGGAGGGACTGGGATACAAAGTAGTTCCACCACCACCTGAGACCTTGATGAACACCAAAAGAAACCAATAACAATACCATATAAGGATCACGTGGTGTCTACTCCTCTTGTTAGCGATCCGGATTTCGTAAGTAAATCAAGTGAATCCGACCCTAAACAAAAGGAGGCCACTTCAAGGAAATAGGAAGATGCCTTGTGTTAACCTGGAAAAAGAATTCGAAAGGATTAGCGTACAGTCAAGGTCAAACAAAGTCAAACAAGAACCTAAAAAGACTATAAAATCTAATCAATCATGTGCATCATGTGCATCATGTCACAGTTCAGGGAGACAAGAGATTAAAGATGTAAAACCAGGTAATGCAATTAATTTTGTAAAACCAACTCATACATCTAACAAAGTAGTGTCTCAGTCCAAACACATAAGGTTTACCGTGTGACAAGTATATCTCCACCAAAACAAATAAACCGTAAAGTTGAAAGCAGATCCTGCTATAATTGTGGAGAGTATGGTCACATAGCGTCTCACTGTCCTTATTACCAGACACCAAGGAAGAAAGTTGAACATTCTGAATCTACGTCTAGATCTTTTAAGAGAAACTTAGTGATGCCTCCTAAAAGGGATTGTGAACCCAAAGTTCAACCCATCAGCCAGTCGTCTGTTTATCACAAACAGGCCTTACACAAATCTGGATTATGGAAAGAAAAATCCTCCTCAGTGCCTGAAAATAAGAACACATAGAATTCTGATCAATCCTTAACCTCAAAGGGTTAGTGGGTTGAGTTTGTGATATGTGATGCCTCAGGGAAACCCAAGCCGGTAAGGCTTGGGTTCCTAACATGAACTTATGTTTTCATTGAATGTGCAGGGTGTTCGCTATAGTTCTAAGACTAACACGTGGATTGTTGATAGCGGAGCATCCAGGCACATGACAAGGAACAGAGCTCTCTTATCAAATGTCAGAAAAATTAAAGGAGGGCATGTTTCATTTGCTAGAAACAAAGGTGGGTATATCACAGCCCAAGGAGAAGTGAGAAATGAGAAGGTTAAGTTTGATAAGGTAAACTTTGTCCAACAATTACAAAATAACTTGCTTCTATCTCTAAATCTGTGATAGAGGATTCAAGGTAGTTTTTGACAACCAAAAGTGCTACGTACTAAAGAAGGAATACATGATCTCGGAGGATCAGACTTATGTCAGCTTCAAGATATAATGATCTTTATGTCTTGGATCTATCAAAGGCATCTACAACGGATAGTGGAGTCCAATGTTTCTTGTCCAAAGCTACTGAGAAGGACCATCTCCTGGCATAGGAGAATGGGTCACATAAATCTGAGAAAAATGAATTACTTGATCCAGAATGATCGTGAGGGGAGTAAATGTCAAAAACTTCCATCTCCCGGATTCTGTGTTGCATGCAAAAGGGTAACAGACGAAGAAGTCTCATAAGGAAAAGAAAGCTCATTTTATAGAACTTCCACTTGAGCTCCTTCATATGGATCTGTTTGGTCCAGTCAGTACAAGAAGCATCGCAAGCGACTTGTATTGCTATGTAGTTACTGATGACTACTCAAGGTTCTCTTGGGTAATGTTTCTGAAATCCAAATCAGAAACATTTGAATCCTTCAAGGAATTGGTAACTACACTGGAATCCCTATACAAGCTGAAGGTAAGACAGGTGTGCTCAGACAACGGAACCGAGTTCAAGAATCAGAGGATGGAGGACTATTACAAGGAAAGGGAAATTGTGCATCAATTTACCTCGGCTTATACCCCTCAGATGAACGGCGTTGCTGAACGGAAGAACCGCAGCTTGATAGAGACGCACAGACAATGCTGGCAGACTCGAACTGCCTATCCAATTTTGGAATGAAGCAGTGGCAAATACATGTTATACTCTCAATCGAGTTCTGGTAGTAAAACGCCATGGAAAAAACATGCTACGAGTTATTACAGCGACGTAAACCTAACTTGGAATATCTCGAGCCATTTGGCGCTCCGTGCACCTTGCTGAAAAAGACTCAGGAGGGAAAATTCAGTGAAAAGGTTGATGAAGGGATCTTCTTAGGATACAACATACCGAACAAGAGAGTTTACAGTAACTCAACGGGTTAAGCAGAGGTGTGGTGTAATGTTGATGTTCAGAGATATATCACACCGCCTGCTGGAAAAGGGCCTGCTTACTTCTTCGACTATGATGGCTTCTTCAAGTCCTTCAACATATCTCTTTCTTCTTCAGAAGACGAGTTGGCAAACAAGATGATGTACGATGTCTTGAACACACCGTCTCAAGATTCAACAAGTCATGATCCTACCAACTCAGGGGGAGCAGTTGATGTGAGTGACTCCATCTCCGATGAAGAAAATGATCAGATCAACCAGGATGTACAGGTTCCGACTACCAGAAGTTCACAAGCATCGGCTAGTGATGCTTCGGAACTTTCTGAACCTCAGACTCCTATCGCCTCAGATCTAGAACAAATGGTCATAATCTTGACTCTGAGGTGGTTGTTCCGACAACCCTGGCTCACGTCTAAACTTCTATCATCCTTTGGATAATATTATGGAGATGTGAGATCAGGGGTTCAGACTAGATCAGCTGTACTCGCTGATTATGCCTCGTGATGGAAAAAGGGATACCTTCACGATGGTGCATACCGCTGCTTTGTGTCTCAGTTTGAGCCAAGTATGTTGTGAAGCACTAAATGATGAGGCTTGGGTTAGTGCCATGCAGGAAGAACTTCTTCAGTTTAAGAAGTTAGGTGTATAGACACTAGTGGATAGACCTAAAGGTGCTAAAGTCATTGGAACCAAATGGGTCTTGAAATGTAAGAAAGATGATCAGAGAGTGATCATCAGAAACAAGGCTTGGCTTGTTGTTCAGGGTTTTTGACAAGTTGAAGGTATTGACTACAATGAAGTATTTGCACCAGTGGCAAGATGGAAGCCATCCGCATCTTTCTTGCCTATGCTCTTATATGAAAATCGAAGTTTATCAACTTGATGTAAGAGTGCATTCCTTCATGGGGAAATCAGAGAAACAGTGTATGTCAGTCAACCCGAGGGATTTGAAGATCCATATCATCGGGATAGAGTTACAAACCTGACAAGGCTCTATACGGGCTTCATCAAGCTCCAAGGGCTTGGTATGAGAAACTTTCAACTCATCTTGTGAAACACAGTTTTCGCAGGGGAGTCATTGACTACACACTGTTTATCAAAGAAAAAGATGGAGATCTACTGGTAGTACAGATCTATGTAGATGACATAATCTTCGGTTCAAAGAATGAAGAATTATGCAAAGAATTTGAAGTAGTAATGAAGGCTGAGTTTAAGATGAGTGCCATGGGGGAGATGAAGTTCTTTCTCGGGTTACAGGTGGATCAGACACCAAATGGAATCTTCTTACATTAGAAAAGTATGTAGGGGATATTCTCAATCGGTTTGACATGGAGAATGCCTCCACAGCTGGCACTCCACTAGCTACAAACCATGATGTAGCACCCGATGAGAATGGTCATCTGGTAGATGCCACTATGTACCGCGAGATGATTGGATCTCTCATGTATCTCACTGCCTCCAGACTAGATATCATGTATGCGACATGTTTATGCTCATGATATCAGGCAAAGCCTAAGGTGAATCATTTAATTGGGGTCAAAAGGATATTTCGTTATCTGAAGGGCATACCCACACTTGGGTTGTGGTACCTTTATGATAATGACTTTGAACTTATAGCGTATAGTGACTCGGATTACGGCGGCTGCAAGATGAACTACAAGTCTACATCAGCAGGGTGTCAGTTCTTTGGGAGAAGATTAGTAACCTGGCAGTGTAAGAAGCAGACGATGGTTTCCTTGTCAACCTGTGAAGCAGAATACGTTGCTGCTGCAAGCTGCTATTCCCAAATCATATGGATTCAACAGCAAATGCGGAATTACGGTTTGCATTTCACTTCCACTCTATATTTGTTGATAACTCTGCTGCGATTGCAGTCACTAAGAACCCGGTCCAACATCCTAAGACCAACACATCGGAATCAAATATCACTTTATACGTGACTGTTTTGAAAAGAACTTAATCGATGTGATAAAAATAAACACTGATTTTCAACGCGCTGACCTCTATACAAAGGCTTTTGACAAACCACGTTTTCTATATCTGTTAGAGGTCAATGGTGTTAAAAAGAAAAGTGAGGTCATTCTGAAGATGACCATGTATAGTCCGATGCGTCGCTCTAGTTTCTTTTAAATTTCTTAAATTATAGTGTTCTTTAAGTTTAATTCTCTTGTTTTGTTTAATGTTAGTTTGTTAATTACACTTAGTGTCGGTTCTTGCTCATTAAAATCCTAAAACGCAAATCCTTGAGGTTTTAGTATTTTAGGGGGAGAATAGGTATGAAAGAAAAAAAACGAGGGAAAAGGAGAGGCAAGCCGATAATAAATAAGATCGTATGTGTGGAATATGATAGTACACAAGTACAAACCATTTGGGACTTTAAAAATCAAAATTGAAAAAGATGCAAAGTTCAAGTATAAGTCTGAGTAGTCTGAGCAATATAAAAGGAAATATGATAGTTAAGCTAGCTACTACTAAGGTAACACAAAGAAATTAGACCTAGAGGTTGCTAGACCACAGCTGATATGCCGGTAGATTCAACACAGTAGATGACTAGACCGTTTGGTGATCTCAAGATTAAACTAAAATGTTTGACTAGCTGTGGGAAACACCTTATCCCTGGTTAACACAATCAACAAGATTCCAATAAGGGGCGACGAGCAAAATAAACGCCACAAAAGTGTGCGTAAGACCAAAGCATGAGCTAAAGCACATGAATGCTAAAAGAAGAAGAATTGCTCAAACAAGAAGATAGATTATGTGCCTCTCTGCTTGCGGTGGCACTGACCTGAGGATAAGCATAACCTATATATTCTAGAACTCATTGTTGTTTGCCGCCTCTCTGTTGTGCGATGGCACTGACCTGAGGATTGTCTTCTCTTTGAAAATTCTATGAATAGTCGCTTCTTGAACACTACCTAAGACCGCTCAAAAATCTCCTGAGGAATGTTGATTACCATATGAGTGTGGGATCCACAAATGCTTGTTGAAATAAACAAACCTTAAAACGATCACCAAACTGTGTTGAAAGTCTATGTATGGATTTAAGAGGACAAGTATACTGACAATCACTGTGGCTACAATTCTTGAAAGTTCAAATCAGTGTGGAGACCTAAGCGTACTAGTATGATTTCCTAAATTTGCTAAATGACTCCAGATGAAAAACAAGGAAAGTGCATCAAAGTTGTTTTTTTATAACTTGTCCTAAATGATTTGAATATCCTGTATGATTTCAACTTGAATTGATCCATGTATGGTTTAAATGATTGTGGCTGCTCTCTCAGAATAATTATTCCTTAGAACTACATCTTGGAATTAACTCTCACAAAAACCACAAACATGTCTTAATTTTTAAGTTTTCAGTATTATTTCTTTTATTTCTGTACAAAGTTTGTCATATTCAGTAGTTAGTATCGGACTATGTCATGGAAGTTGATAAGGGACCTTATCATCTAAAAGGTCATGTCTGAGATGACCACAAGTGCTTTCAAACAATTGGGTCACATCTGAGGCGACAAATTGTTTAAAAGGATCACGTCTGAAGTGATCAAAAGTTTTTCAAGTTAAAATGATCATGTCTGAGATGATCAAGTGTTCACAATGTTAAATCAACAGTTTAAAAGGGTCTAAATGTCAACTGGTCATAAAGTCAGAAAAATCTCAAGAGTATGACCCATTCGCACGACTGGACCATGAATATGGACCAACCGTACAAATGGATCATACTCATTCCTTTTATAGCCAAATAGACATGCGTATGGACCATGCAACCGAATGGGTAATACGAATAGTCATTCGACCACGTGAGAGGAGGCGAATGACCAAGTCGCACGACTAAACTCTAGTCGCACGACTGAAGGTGACGACTGTGCCAGTTGCACGACTGATACTCAGTCGCCCGAACAACTTGTGCGACTTGGCTCAGTCGCACGCCTGTAGGAAACCCTAGTATAATAGTGGGGTAGTCGGTCGCAGTCACTCACCACCCCAAAATCCCCCGAGACGCACGAACTATCGTTACTCTGCCAAAATTTCATTAGATCATTATATACCACCAATTCTTGTGCACTGACGATTTCCACTGACTATACAGGTATAATGCGGTTCAATCCAACCATATCTCATTCATTTTACTGCAAAATTGACAAGTTCGGTCCAAACCAAGAATCGAGACTTGTTTGACAAAATAACCCAATTAATTCAAGTAATCAACTGAAATTAATGTTATTAGGTGTTAAGTATAATGATTGCGAGTCCAATGAACCAACACGACGTCTAATCATAAGAATTGGTCAAAACTTGAATTTGAATTGAACAATAGTCTGTCATGCGAATGGACAGGCTGATGAACTTCAGTCGCACACTGAGTAGTGCGAACAGCTAAGTTGCATGACTGAATCATGCGTGTGAGTCCAGCGCACGACTGATATACACGACTGAGTATACATACGGTGAACTCAGTCGCATGACCAGTCGTACTATGGAATAATTCGCACGACTAGAACTAAGTCGCACTACTCATTCGCATGACTAGATCTCAGTCGCACTACTCATTCACACGACTAGATCTCAGTCGCACAGTCTCATTCGCAGACAGATCAAAAGGAAATATTTTCGAGTCCAAGTGATTAAGATATTCTTAATCAACGGTACTAACGCTCTCTTTTTTGTAACAGATGGCGAGTCGGTGGACAATGAGCACTAAGCACAATATCTGTGCTCATCTGGATCAGTCATCCAGACATGCACCTGACTTTGCTGGAATCATCTCATTTCTTAGGCGATCAAGGATCTCTCACGCAATCTCAACTCCATGCACACCATACCGTTCTATTCAGCAGGCCTTCTAGGAAGGAGCTGTAGTTGATAGAACCTCAGAGCCTCATCGAATCCGTAGTTTGATATTTGGAGAGGCCATTGAGATCTCTGAGGATGATCTCAGGACAGTGCTGCAGCTTGGGGACGATGCTGAATTCCCCAAACGACTACACCACTTACTGTCCGAGGCTGTTTCCTGTGGGCCAAGTACGCTGGGGACATCAATGCAGGGGTGCTAAACAAGAGCAACCTGTGTCCCCAGTTCAAGTACCTTGCGCACGTTTTGCTTAAGTGTATAGCTTCTCGGAAGGGAGGTTTTGATGAGCTGTCCGATCAAATCCAGAACGCATATGCTGCACTGGTGCTGAACCATCCGTTCAACTTGTCCAGGATGATCTTCACCTACTTGGTGGAGAACATTGAGGGGAAAGGGAAGGAGGGCTTCTGCATGTACCCTCGCTTTATGTAGATGATTATAGACCAGAAGCTCCCTTCCTTGCCGAAGGAAAAGGAGGATGCGGTGGTACTCGAGGTGATGGACGATACCACCTTGGGCAAGATGAAGGTCTACAGGGGGAAGCAGGTAAAGCCCCCTGTGAGGAGTTTATTTGGGCATCTGGCCCGGGAAGACTACGTGGCGCCTGCTAGGCATAAATGGCGTCACGTTGATAGTGACTCTGAAGAAGAGCAGCTACTGCTCCCAGAGCATGACTGTGATGATGATAGCGGAGATGCTGGAGATGAAGGACCCACTCAACAAAGGGGTCCCACTACTGATATTCCATTTCCAGCATCTGCCCCCACTGGAGACGGAGCGGAGACTGCTGGGTTCCACCAGGATTTCATGCCTGGTGAGGAAGAGGAGGAGTCAGATGAGGAGCCACTGACTCGGACTGTGGGAAGTAAAGTCGTTCCCACAGAACGAGGGCTCCGGGCGGTTGGTGAACGCCCAGGCGGATTGGGAGAGACTACTGATGATCCTACTTATCCCCGATCCGCCAAGCCGTGTTCTAGGGGAGCATCCTCCTCGACAGGATCAAGGAAGAAGAGGATGGCTCAGCCCCACACATGAAGAAGAAGAAGAGACGACTCACCTTCATCACCACCACAGTTCCACCACCATATCTACCACTGCACCTACCATCACTACCACCACTCACTACCACCATTCCTCCCACACCACCACTACCCCTCATACACCACTTCACACCTACTCCACCAGATACACACTTCCCATCCACCACCACTACAGCTCATCCACAACCATTCATATCTATATACCACCCCAATCTTCTCTACATCCACTACCACCACACACAGCCCATGGAGTGGGGACCTCCTCACAGGTCCCACCTATTTTTGGATCTGCTTACCCTCCTGTCGGGTTAGAGGAGCAGTTGGCTAACCTTAATAGGTTAGTGCTGAAGCTGCTGGCGACGGATGAACAGCGAGCCTCTCAGCTTAATCAGCTAATGGAACTTAATGCATCCAAGCCCAAAGGATAGAGGCCCAGAGCCAAGAAATTACTGAGCTGAGAGAGATGCATACATCCTCAATACAGAGGATACAAGATTTGGAGGCCCAGAACAAGAAGCTTATGCTGAGACTGAAGGGATCCAATGATGAGCCCCTAAAGATCCAAGAAGGGGATAGAGATGATAGTGATGACGATGACAGTGATGATAATGAAGATGATGACTGTGATGATCAAGGGGATGACACTGATGCAGGTGATAATGTTGATCATGATGATGATGAAGACGAAGGAGATGCTGCTGCATCTACATCAGCTCAAGGTCAAGAGAGGCGCATAAAGAAAAATCAAGACCAATGAGCCCCATCATCTTCTGCTGATCCTACTGACACACCAGCTATTCAAGACAAGAGTAATGCATAGTTGTTTATGTTATTTAAACTTTGTGTATTGGAATACTGTATCTAATTAATGTAATTAATGTTTATGGTTATTATTAATGTTTACTGATCTGTTGTTGACTAAATGATTGATGTGTTACATGTTTTAAATCAAGCAGATCCTAACTTTCAAGGAGATGAATATGATGTTGCTCCCCTCCAACAGATCAAGACTCAACTCACGATGATTCTTGATCTGCAGGGGATTGTTAGGAGATCAGTGAATTACATTCCTGAAGAAGGAGAAATAATTCATGATCTCACCGACGAGCAACTGGCTGAAATGTTCCGACTCAATCCTGATGAAATTGTGAAGGATGCTCCAACTGTGCAAACAGAGAGTGACGATGAGCTTCAGGATGTCAATGAGATTGAGATAGAAGATGTTACTGCTCAACACTATCCAGAGTACACTAACAAGGAGGGAATTTTCATTCCCAATCTGGGAGACACTCTTGTCAGTGACATTTTTGAGACTCTGGACAGGATGGAGAAAAAGTCAGAAAAGGATAAAGAGAAGGCCCAAGCCTCAGACGCTGAAGTCAAAATCAAAAAGGCTGAATGGGAAGCATTTTTGAAGAAATAAAGCCCAACACAGAGCTACAACATCAACTGTCTACACCTAACTGTATAAGGTCAAGAAACATCAAAAGGTGGCAGGCAGGATCATAGCGTGGGCACATTTTGCAGATCTCAACGTGTACGCGATTAAACGTGAGAAGGGAATAGAGTACTTCAGATTTCCACATGATCTGAAGACTCTTCCAGGTTTTGAGCTCAACCAGTTAGCAAAGTTAAACTTGCTATATGCTGACCCTCGTAAGATGTCAGGCTGGTTTGAAGCTGCTCTAAAGAGGGAGTACCATACCAGATGGGTCAACTTCAAACCTCAACAACCAACGAGGTACATCAGAAGATCTGAAGTTGATGCCGTAATTGGTAAACCTAGAGTAGTGCTGAAGTGGAGTCCACCACGTACAATGTCTAAGATCCCGCTACGTGAGATGCACAGGACTTCACTCCATATTTCAAATGGTGGTACTACGATTGGAGAACGGGAGAGGCCGTAATAGTCTTGAACAGGAATGGCTCAATGGAAACCATAAGGGTGTTTGACCCGATGTGGCTCACCAACTTGTCATCACAGATGTTTATACTTTATACAAGTGGCCACTGTTCTATGACCACAGGATATTGTACAAGCTTTACAGTTCCAGAAAGTGATAAGACTCTGTTTTGCTTTTGAGATAAACACAGGAGTCACCAAAGAAGCTAAGTACAAAAAGTTTGAGGAAATCATGAAAGATGTTAGACAATAGATAGATCTAGGTCCAAGGAGGAGTTTGTTGATACATATATGTTCCTAGATCCTGATCTGAATGTGATATATCTTACACTTATGTAATTATTGGGTACTTAATGAAATACAAAATGTTTGGTTGTGTCTATAATGTTTAATATTTCATTAATGAGTTGTTTAACGCATATTGACTTAATTATTTAGGTTTGTGATTATTTGAAGTGTTATGCATAATGTTATAATATTGAATACACTCAAACTTGGTGAAGTGAAGTTCTCATGCGTCCGACTGGACCATGCGCCCCAACAGTGGTCATACCTCCGAATGGCCATGCGACTGAGTGTCCATGCGCCTAAATAGTTCATACGCCTGAACAACTTCATGCGTCTGACTCAGTCGCACGACTGAACACTGAGCCGTGCGAATGGATCAACCGCATGTCTCAATCGCAAGAATGAACCATGCCAATGGTTCAGTCGCCCGAATGAGCAACCCTAACCTATAAATAACACCTAATTCATGGAAAAACGTAAGCATTGAATCCACTTCGACTCCAGACGTACCCTAGCCGTCCAGAAGCCTCTAAGTTCGTACTCCAAGTTCATAGAACGCTGTAGATCGATTCTCAATCGATTCTTGACGTTAGATTCAATTCGTTGTTGTGTCTACGTGCGTTCTCACTGATTGGATCGCCAATCAAATAGGATTCCGCACTATTTGGTTTGGTTTAACACGTTAATCAGTTGGTGTTTGGTCAAATACCAGATCCTAACACTTTTGGATGATGGCTCTTGATTTAGAAGTTTCTTCCCTTAGCTTCTTTTTGGTTGTCTTTCTTTCCTTGACTATCTCAAGTTCAAGTTGTTGAGATCCTCAAACTCAATATAGTCATAGGATAAGGGAAGAAGTGCTTCTGCCTGATAGAGACTTGTGGCACTCAGGTAGTTGATCATCTTGATACTATCTTCTTCTTTATCTACCTGAGGTTCTTGTTAAACCACATCCTCATGTGCAGGACTTTCTTGAACTGGGAGAGAGTAGGCACATGCTTATATAGTCTTTTCTTTCTTTTGTCTTCTTTCATTTGAACCAGTAACTCTGCATCTTCTGCCTCTTTCTTCTCATTTGCCTTCCATGTCAACCAATTCATTTAGTTCATCCAAGGGGAGAGAAATGACATTGTCAATGTTATAGTTCCTGGTCTGCAAGTAATTTATCCTGACTGCCCTCAACTCATCATCCTGAGTGTTTGGTCTGGGGCAGCCCTGATTGCAGTCTCCATGAGTCTTGCAGACCTAGAAGAGGAACTTTCTCCCCTCAGCTTCCTTTTCCTCTCTCTCTCTCTCTCCTCCTCCTCAATCTCCTCAGATGTCATCTTTTGTTTCCCTTTGTCACTCATAGACCTTTGTGACTCAGGTGGAGAGAGCTTTGGCTTTATTTCTTGATGTAGCTTTTAAGCTCTAGCCAGAGAGAGGTTAAGAATCACCTTCACCAGTAGTGTCTCAAAAAGGGTATGGATCTCTGCAGCAGTTGATATTAATGGGATAGGGCTCTCAGGTTCTGCCTGGGCCTTCAACCAAGGTTTCCCCTATGAAGCTAATCTTAGGGTCTGCCTCAACATCCAGTTGACCGATAACATTTCCTGATTGCCTTAGTCTATTTCTAAAGCTGAACTCTACAATGATCTTGTCCTGGATTCTTTAAGCCATTCTGTCAACTTGTCTTGATTTGCTTGGATTGACAAGTGGCATTATGACTAGATCCAGACTTTCATAGAAGTTCAAGTGTGAAAATTGAAGATCTCTTGTTGCCCTTGAACTCTAAGAATGATGAGGGCTTTTCTGTTGCTATCATACCTCCACCCAATGATGTGATTTGAAGATGGTGAAGATGACATAGCCCTTGGTATCCCTTCCTCAAATAGACTCTATATTAAGGAGTCTATGGAGTCCATATTAATATGAACTTGAGGAAGTTGCTGAGTAGGCACAATTGCAAGTGTGGATGGTGAGTCCTCATGTCCATACTCTTTGAGGAACTCTCAGGTTCTGTGATAGTGATGACTTTCTCCCTCTTTTTGGTAGCATCACCCACTTGCATAGGTGAGCTAGGAGTTAGGTCAATCACCTCCACAGGTTCTTGTGTTCCTGGTTAAGCTCATCTTAAAGGTCTCCCAACTAGTTTTTCCTTAAGATGTGAAATCTCAAGTTGCTGATCATTGATCTTGTTTTGCAAGGTAGTCACTTGAGATTCAAGGTGACTAACTTGGAGACTAAATAAGTGCATGTTTTAGACAGTTGTTGCACCTTTAGTCTTAGATGACCTAAGCAACGATGTCACGTACATCAGAAACCAAATGTACCATGAGTGGGGGGATATCCCCCCACAAAGCCCTTGAAAACCATATCATTTTCGGGGCCCCGACACAGTTGTTTTGTGCCAATCTATCTTTTTATTAATGTCATTTTGTTTTTATTTTGTGTGTTTAGGATTTTAATGCTTCAATAAATTGGTGGCATTTCAGGTGATCCCGAAGATTCTACCAACGCAAGGGCAAACAATACACAAGTGATAAATTCATCATTTTTAGGGGAGTTATTTCATTACCCTTTCTCGATCTTGAATATGTTAATCACATTGAGGACAATGTGAATTTTAAGTGTGGGGATGGGCGTAATGCATTTGACTTTGCTAAAAAGGTCCAAAATTAAAAGTTTTAGGAAAAGATCACTTAAAAACTAATTTTTGTGACAAGAAACCAAAAAATTCATTTTATTTTTGATAAACCAATAATAAATATACGTTTTCGGGAAATAAAGAAGTAAATTCATGCGTCCAAATAAAATTGAAAATGTTTTTTGTGATATCCTTAAAAGCAATAATCTAGTAAAATATTTAATCATTTAAAATGAAACACTTTTACCCAATTTCATCCATATGTGAGTTTATTTGAGCCTTAAAAAGCTTTTGCAAATTGCAATTCTACTTTCATTCTGGATTTAATTGAGGGTGCCATATGATACGTGTGATTAGAACTTGCTTTGGGTATACATTTCAAGACCTTAATTAGTATTTGTTGCATAAAAATGAGTTAGGCACTAGGAAGCTTAACCATTCGAGCCCCGACCATTTTATTTAATTTTCCTTACCCGAATGTCAACCCTAGTTAGCCCCGTTGAGCTTAAATGTTTTTATCTTTCAATCACCCGAATCACCAAGTCTTAACCAAAAATCCTTCAACAAAACCCGTTTTCATTAAAAACACGTTTTTGGTTTATAAGAAAATGGTCTTTAACGAAGGACCTTAAGAACTGGAATTCATTCTTTTGATTTCAATTTTCTTTGTTGCCTTCATCACGCAAAACCGGGACTTCCCCCGGAAATCCGCGAACAAATTTTCAATCTCACGTTCGACGCAAGAAAGAAATGGCGAAAAAAAGAACAAGTTCTGCCGTTTTGTGGGATTTCAAAAAGTGCTATAAAGAGTGGGCAAAAAGATATGAAAGGTGCCCGAACTGTGGAAATTGGTGCCATAATGGAAAATGAAAAAAGAATCAAACTGAATTCAATATGAATACACAGAACTAATCCGATTGGGTGCTATTAGGCTTCAAGCCGAACAATCCTTGAGAAAGGAAAGTTTTGTGTATCTTCGGGTAGAAGATGAAGTACGGTTCTTGAAAGCAAAATATGGTCTTGACAATCTGACCTTAAACGAGTCCTCAAGTTAGCATATCCCTTCTAGCTTGAAGTATTGTTTAGGAAACCTTTTATTGCTTTCCTTGTAGTTTATGTTAGAAAAATAAGCCGAGACCGTTGTCTTTAGCAATTAGCCACTTTTTACAAATATTCCATACCCGAGCCGAGCCAAGTTACAACCCATCAAAGACTAATGATTTATGTAAGTAAATATATAAGTAGGTGGAGATTTGATCCCTTAACAAGCATATGATTTCACACGTATTCATACTAGGCAATTGAGTGTATTAATCATATACTTATCTTGATTATGACTCCATATATTAGCCGAGTGTGAGCGCATCCTGTGAGAAGTGTGGATTTTTACATGATAATAATCTTTACTAACCAATCTATTGCTTACTAGGATATCATTTTACATATGCTTCGAATATTTATATTTGGATGAAAATAATGTTTACTTGCGTATTTCTCGAAAGACATGTTTATAATTTGATTTATTTGGTTTTTGGTAGATTTGTCTTTTTAAGTGTTTTTTGCTTGAGGACAAGCAAAGTTTAAGTGTGGGGATATTAATATGCTCCAAATTATACATAAAAGTCCTATCAAAAGCACATAAATTATTCCTTAATATCTTCCTTAAAATGATAAAAATGTACTTAAAAATGTTAAATTGTGTTTTTAGGTGTTTAAAAGAGCAAGATGGACAAAGAAGCATATTTAAACAAAATTGAAGTAATCCAAGCTTTAGTGTCCAAGCATGGGGCCGTGCCTCATTAAGCACACCTCAATGCCTTGCAAGAAACACACCTCGTGCTAAATTAACAACCCCCGTGCTAAATTAACACACCCCCGTGCTTGAACATCTGACAGGACTAAAATTACTATCCCCTAAAAGTAGACACGGGGCCGTGTCCCACCTCCAACACAGGGCCGTGCCCCACCTCCAACACGGGCCGTGCCCCATTTAGCATGGGGCCGTGCCCGACACAACTTGCATGTACGAGCTGACCAACTTTCGTAAGCATTGTACTAGCATGGGGCCGTGCTTAAACACTCTAGAAAGCCTATAAATAGAAGCCTAAGCTCATAATTTTTGGTAAGCTTTGGTGGGAGAGTTACTCTGCAAAACTCTCTCGGGAATCAAGACTTCAAGGTCATTTGGAGGCTCGGGAGGTGCATACAACACTTAGAAAAAGCTTGGGATCGTCTAAACGTCATCCATTGTGGATTATCGGTTTGATTGTTCCATTTCACTGATGATTACATATCTATCTTCTTTGTTATATGTTGTTATGTTCAAGCTCATTATGAGCTAAACTCTTTTTATCATCCTAATGAGATGAAACTTTTGTAATTTGTGATGAACTAATGGTGTGATAAATATTGTTAATGTTATGGTGGTTTTAGGAAAACTATTGATGGGTAACATCTATATTTGAACGGAGGTTATAAATTTATGTTTGTGATTTTGATTGTCATACAAGGTTGAAAACCGTATGATTACTTTCATTCGCAAAACCGGTCTTCATAATAAATCCATGGCTAATAAACTAGAAATGGTTATTAAAATCATATCACTTTAACTTTCTGTTCATTTGCGGGTTCCCTTTTATTAGTTTGAGAAATCTTCAGTAATTGTTATGGTTTTCTAAAATTAATGTATGTTAGGAAGGAACTTGATCAACTCTCTTTTTAACATTAAGTTATGTTTTCAAAATCATATGTCAAATAGGTCACAAAAGATTTACCTACATTACTAGGGCTTTGATCTAAGCAGTAAAACTCAACCTGACGTGATCCTAGTCACTACGACAACATGATAGACGAGAAATCACGCCAGCTCATCTTTATAAACATTAACATAATTACATTAATCCATATCTTTAAATCACACCATCAATCATCACGGTTACATAAGTGGAGTCTAATTAGGATGATAACTTTTATTCCCTGTTTAAAATCCAAATGCTTAAAATCTTAGTTACTTTATTTTTATCATTGTTTCTAAACCCAAAAAAATCTTTTCAATGCAACTTATCATTTTCTTTAACAAAAACCAAATCTGATAGTCAAATGTCAAATTTGTTGAGTAGGCTAGGTGTGTCCACAGATTGATACTCGGTTCTCACCAACACTATATTACCACATGACATGTACACTTTCCTTTTGTGTGTGTGGTTTAGTATTAGTAATAACCAATTAAAACTAAATCTGTGTGATAAGTCTTTATCAAAGTATATATACTATCCGCACGCATCACCTGCACTGTGGCAGACAGTGTCTTCTCCCCATCCATGACGACCTCTTGGCAGGTCTTCCAGAATTCTAGCAAATGATCCTCATAAAGTGTAGGATCAATGGTTAGGGAGGTGAAGTAGTTCGACCGAGCTAAGAAACGACAAACCTCTGAGAAATGTGGATCTTTCTCAGAGCTTAATAGAGCAACCTGATTATGTTGTCTGTGTAATTGTATGGTAAAGTTTGGATCATTTTTGTGATGAGGGTTGCCATTTTGAGATAGCTTAAGAATGAAGAAAGAAGGAAGAAAGAAATTTTAGAGAGAAATTTGGGTTTTTAGGTTAGGAGGAAGAAGGAGATGATAGAAAGAGGGGGAAACCGTTGGGTTTATATGTGAAAAAGAATTTGAGATAAAGTTTAATGAAAGAGAATAAACTTTGAAATCCGTATGTCGGTCCCACCTTTGAAAAAGTAGTTTACCTTTGCTCAAAAGTGGTTTTCTTGAAATTCAAAAAGCTTCCGAAGGTAAATTATCTTCGGAAGTTTTAATGAAAAAGCTTCCGAAGCTAAAATGACTTTAGAAGGTTTTCCTAATAGTTGTGAAAATTTTGCTTTGGAAGAACAATTAAGACTTGAAAGCTTGTCCAGAAGAACAAAGCTTCCAAGAGTAATTTGCTTCGGAAGAGAATGATCTTTGAAAACATATAAGTGTTTGAGACAAACATTTAAGCTTCAGAAGATATTTCAAAAATTTCTTCAAGGTAAATTTCTTAGACAGTTTTTGTTTTGAAGGCATGATTGTCTTCTGAAGATAAAAGCATATCTTTCGAAGGATAAATAGTTTTCAAAAATCTAAGGAAGTCTTCATAAAGATTTTCATCCAAAGAAAACAAAAGCTTATGAAAGTGATGAACTAGACAACTTAGGACACATAGATTTTAGAAATAATAAGATTAGTTTTAAGAAAAATCTACTCAAAGTTTATCATCTCAATAGCTGATATTAGATATTTAAATCTTTGTTCATCAAAAGCTTTTGTAAACAGATCAGCATATTGTTCATTTTTGTGAACTTTGACTAGTTTGATTAATCCCTTTTCATAATTATCTCTTATTAAATGATATCTGATGTTGATGTGTTTAGTCCTTGAGTGCTTCACAGAATTTTCTATGATAGAAATAGCACTGTTGTTGTCTATATGAATGGGAGTCTCCTTGAAGTTTAACCCATAGTCCAGCATCTGATTTTGAATCCAAAGCACTTGTGCACAGTAGCTTGTAGCAACAATGTATTCAGCTTCAGCAGTTGATGCAGAGATACAAGATTGTTTTTCTTGCATTGCGATGAGACAACCCTTCCACCAAGAAACTGACATCCTCCAGATGTAGAATTTGCAGTCATGTTGCAACCACCATAATCACTATCTGTATATACATACAGATTAGAGTCAGAATTCTTAGGATACCATAGAACAAGTGTTGAAACACCTTTGAGGTATCTTAGAATCCTTTTGACAGTGATAAGGTGAGACATCTTAGGGTTGGCTTGATATCTTGCACAGATGCAAGTGGCAAACATAATATCATGCCTGCTAGCTGTGAGATACATAAGAGACCCAATTATAGCCCTATAAAGATGTTCATCCACACACTCCTCTTCAAGATCAGGTCCAAGGGAGTGGTTTCTTGCTATGGGTGTCTTAGCAATCTTATAATCAGTCATGTTGAATCTCTTGAGTATGTCTTGAACATACGTTGACTGACTAATGAAGATGCCATCTTCAACTTGCTTCACTTAAATTCCCAGAAAGAAATGTGTTCCCCTATGGCACTTATTTCAAATCTATCCTTCATCAGCTTCTCAAAGTCTTTGCAGAGTATTGGATTTGTTGAACCAAAGATGATGTCATCTACATATACTTGAACTAGCATTAAGCCATTTCCCTATCTGTTGATGAAGAGAGTTCCTTCTATAGTACCCCTCTTGTATCCATATTTACAGAGATACTGAGATAGAGTCTCATACCACTTCCCCTGATGCAACCTATAAAGAGCTTTGTCAGGCTTGTAGACATAATCAGGATGATTAGGATCTACACAACCAGGTGGTTGTTTGACATATACCTCTCATCAATCACCCCATAAAGAAAAGCACACTTTACATCAATTGATAGACCTTGAACTTCTTGGATGCAACAAATGCCAGGAATATACTAACAACTTCCAGTCTTGCTACAGGAGCAAAGACATTAGTGTAGTCAATCCTTTCTTCTTGTGTGTACCCTTGAACAACTAGTCTAGCTTTGTTCTTGATGATAATGCCTCTATCATCCTTCTTGTTCCTAAACACCCATTTGGTTTCAATGGTAGTCTTCCTATGAGGAAGAGGACAAATGTAACATCTCGTATTTTCTTGTTAACTAAAAGTTAAACCCGTTGTATTCTTGTAAGGGCCTTATTTGCTATACATGAATCTTATGGGTTACTTATACTTATTGTTTTAAATTATTTATTTTAATTCTTTAACTTGAAAGTTGATAATGTAATATATTACATAATAATTAAATAACAATCTTAATAATGATTTATAAAATAATATAACAAGAAAAGATAAGTAATAATAATAATAATAATAATAATAATAATAATAATAATAATAATTGTAATAATAATATACTAATAATAACAACATTAACAAAATTAATGATAATAATAAGTAATAACTAATTAAAGGTATAACACTAATAATAATATTTATTAAACTTGTAAAAGTTAAAACTTAAAGTTATAAAGTTAAGGGGTTAAGTTTGCCACTTTTAAAACTCCAATGAAAGCTTTGGGCATAAAATATTAAAGTTCAAAACCATAGGGACCATGTGTGTAACATTTTGAAACTCAACCCCGTCCATCTTCCTCTCTCCCCGCTTTTCTGGTGGGCTCGGCCACCCTCCGGTCGAAGTCCGGCGAGCCCCAAACACACCTTAAACCTTCAATTTTCGAACCGAATCTTTTCCTAACTATGTCGTGCATTAGTTTCAAACACTTAGGTGGATGTTAATTAGAATTTAGATCGGTTATAGGACGTTCGGAATCAAAACCGGTTCTTATCAAAAGGACAATCAGTTCAACAATTAAAGCTTGTTAATAACTCAATTAATCGAACCTACACGTTCCACCAACTGTTTATAATTCTTACATGATTGCAATTTGAGATGAAACGTCGCATTAAACATCGAATTGAACAACATTATGTTTGCATTCAACCTAAAAGCGTTTAAGACGAATCATGGGAAATTGAACATATATAATAGAGGGCAAATGTCCCTATCGACCCTTTCAACTCTCTGCAACCTCAATTCCTCTAAATCATCACTCAACATCGATTTCAAATTCCATCTTCTTCGCGAGTGAACCGAGACAAAATTCAAGCACAAACACTTCAATTTGATTGTAATCAGTAAGTTAAATATATGACTAAAAGCCCCATGGTTACTTTGATTCATAACAACGATTTGATGCTCAATTTGGTGTTAATCTGATTCTAGGGTTCTTGGATTTGGGGGAATGTCTTGAAGTTGTTTTTTTTTAAGTTTTGAAAACCAAAGGTAAACCAAGGCCAAGACCCTGGTTTACTGGTTATGCCCTTGCAATGCAACCTCAAGGTCCCGGGTTCGAACCCCGGCCTCCTCAACTTTTATTTTTGGGCTTTTTAAGCCTTTGTTTAACTTTAAATTTTTTAAAAAAACGTATAAAGATCAAGTTATAAACTTGTTAATTTTTTTAAAGACACCATATATTCTGTAAGTTTATATATATATATATATATATATATATATATATATATATATATATTACTTTAACAAATATTTATCAACAATTATAGTGATTAGTATATTTTTATAAATTACATTTTAGATAACAATTTAAATCAATATATTTTAATGATGGATAATCATGATATTTTAGGAAATTATCTACATTTTGTTCCACTTATAGTAATAAAAGCTTTAATTCTTTTAAGAATTATATAAAATGTATGTTTTTATGCTACTAGACTATATATATGTATAATTTCACTAACTAGTTTTATTTATTTTAAAGGTCCCCAAATTATAATCAAGACCCTAGTTCGCGTTAAAACATTTGTCTTGTTGTTAAATTTAAAACTTGGGCTATATATATATATATTTTTAGGTACATTGTGAAGGTTTGTGTTGGAGCGTTGTTTATTATTTCTTATTAATCATCATTTTTATACATTTGATCAGTGTGAGTATTTCTACACCCTTTTTTTAATTTTTACACTTTGGGGTGAAACATGTTACTTTATAAACTGCACTTGCACACACGTTTGATTCTTGTAAACTTATGGCATTTCACCTGTATGTTGTGGTTAGTTGAACTTTGTGACTACCATGTAATGTTGAATATATGTACAATCATTAACTATTGCTAGCCTAGCGAAGTCATAGATCTATGGGCCAGACAAGCCTGCTTGGTTGATTCAAGTACACTTAGCTAATCGTATATACTTGTAAACGTTTGAGACTTGTAAAAGTTTGTCGAGGTTTGATTGTGCATTCTGTCTTACATCCCTAGTTTACTTTGTTCTCTAACTTACGACATGAATTGCCATCTTTTATATACTTATGTATCGAAAACTATGAAAATCTCACCCACATTATGTTGACATTTTTTTTAGCATGTTTCAGAGAATACTCAAGTATGATCGCCACTTTTGAAGCTTGTTCACACCTAGAAATGGACCTAGTTAAATAATGAACTAAATTGGCTTGTTACATCTTATGTTTTGTTATTTAATTTCTTTGAGACTTATGTTTGTTATGTTACCTTTGAAACTTATGAATAATATATTTGGATTTAATAATAGCGTTATGTGGCTGTGAACGATCTTAACTCTCACTCCTTGATGTTTCCGCCGTCAAGGTTGGGGTGTGACAGATTGGTATTAGAGACCATAACTATAGGGATTTAGGTTATTAGAAATGGTGACCTAGACTATAGTATGCATGAACCTTATAGAATTATAATTCTATCTTGTAAATTATATAATTTGCATGCTACATATGCTATGCCTTCTTATGTGTAACTTGATGCCCTTAGATAGATGTGCCTTATAATTATATACAATTGGTTACTTGTCTCCCTAAACTTATCTTTGACTCTTTGATCCTCCTCGACAAATGAAGCTTTCTAAACTTGTTCTCGACCACATGTGGAATCTACACTTATTATCGTGGGTTTAATTCCTTAGACTCCATGTCTAATCTATGAAAATCTCATCAAGGTTTTGATTTCATGAACTTAAGAAATTGTGTGACACATAGACACTTGTATTCTGGAATTCATGGCAAAAGGCCTTCGGGCTAAGGCAAGCATATCGTATAAATCCTACGGGACTAGTTATGCTTACCTGGGGATTTCTGGGATGAGTGATAAACTATGGTCAACATACACAAGTTTCTAAGGCAAATGTGTCAATTTACCTTGATGTGTCAACGTTTCCAAATGGTGATGCGTTACCAAATGGAACCATCCAGTTTATATTATAAAATATCAAAAATCCTTCATTCCTTGGACTGGTTTATCATCGAAACTCTAATATCTTCTCATTCCTATCTTGCAGAATGTTCCCGTTAATATTGAACTCGTTATACTCCTCGATTTCTACGTTTAAACAACGTTATACATTGTGCGTCTTATGTAACCATCTTCATACCTTGATCAACGTATACATGGATCTTAATATATCCAAAGATATTGGTCGTCTAAACTAAATTTTTATTTTTTTAAAACTTAAAATTGTTACTTAGGGTTTTCAAATGACCTTAAAGTGTGTCCCATAACTAAAATCATGCAATGTCAAAAAGTGGAATACCTGCGTCCTGGGATACCTTGTCTAGGCAAGGTATACACATAAATTTGATTCGATCGTTGGATCTGTTTATCTGACCTGGAAATCATGAGATGGGTGTTCGCTTATAGGTACGCGGGTCTACCGTAATGTTGTGGTTGATGTAACACTTTGAGAAGTCAACGCATTTCCCTTTTATTTTGAACCGAACATTTACATCTCATTATTATGTTGAATCATTTCCATCAATGATCTTGATTTCCTGACTTAAACCATTCAAGATTTGAGAACCTAACACAATTAACTCCGTTATCCCGAACTATAACCTTAATCCTAACAAGCATGATTTCCTTTTCCTGTTAATGTTACATTGTTGTAATTTGAAGTTTCTGAATTTCTAGCCGATATTCTCTTCGTTTGCTAAGTCGAGCTTTATAAAAACTTCAAATCATTTCGCATCATAGGCAATGCAAGAGTTCGCAAGTCAACTTATGACTAAGGACACTCGTATCCCCTAAATGATTCTATCTCATCAAAACAGGGGTGACTCCCTTACTTTGGTGACGACTTTTCATTTGCTATCATTGTTCTTATGAAATCTTATCGTCAAGACAGAAGTGAACCTCATACCTTGATGACGATTTCCTCCTTTTTTATGAATTCTTATTTTACAAATGGAATTACATCCTTAAAATAGGAGTAAAATTTCATATCTTGATGATGGTTTTCAATTTTTGTATTGTGTGTTTTATGAAATCCCATCTTCTGAATTGGGGTGATTTCCTTGTTTTGAGGATATATTTCAATCATTTTCCTTTGGAACTCGTATTTCACGAATGAAATGACCCCACCAAAATAGGATTGAACCCCGTACTTGGTGACAAAGGTTAGTTCTCGATTGTTTTCTTGTTATTATGAATTTCAATCATCAAGATAGGCGTGAAATCAATACCTTGATGATAATATCACATGTTTAAAATTTTATGGATGGTATTTTCCTCAAATGAAATGACCCCATCAAAGTAGGAGTGAATTCTGTTCTTTGATGAAACTTTTCATTTTGCTATATTTTGTTTCTATAAAACTTCACTGTTGAGATAAGAGTGATTATCCTTATCTTAATGGTAAGTTACCTCATTTTGTTCTTGTGGATCCTCAACAATAAGTTAGGATCAAGCTCTCGCTTGGTAGTTAAGAGTCATACTTTGGGAAATACACCACCAAGCTAGCAGTGATAACCACATCTTGGTAAGTATTCCCATTCCTGGATCTCAAATTTACCAAGGTTTTTAAGACTTCAATTGACAAGAAACATGTAATAACATGAAGGGTGGACACCGTTATCTGTTTTATCAACGATAGTGTTCCAGCCAGTCAAGCTAAAGCATGAATCTTGAACTCAAAAGGGGTCGTTGTTACTTTAGGGTAACCCTAGTTCCAAGCCTGGAACATTTAAATTTTAATCGATTTCTTCTCTCATGCTTTTATGTTTCAATTTGACGTCTGATCTAGCTTTATGGAACCTCTTTATCGACCTTCATTCTGAGTTATCATCAAAACTAATTGCACAATGATAACACTCCTAAAACAATCTTTCGTACAAGATAATCTATTATACATTTATGTCACGCCTTTCTGGTTATAGCAATGCACGGTTGTGTTCATGGGCTTGATGAACCGCGTGTGCAAGCCCTACTTGGGAAGCTATTTGTCATTGCCTTTATCGTCGATATTCTGAATTATGAAATTCCAATCCGATCATGAACGACGTCTTTGTTTAACTCTTTACCCATAATTAAAAATGCAATTCCAATTATTTTGGATAACCTTGAACTCCAAATCTTGAAAATCTCTAAATCTCTATCTTGATTGCGACTCACAAGACTTGCTATTACATTCATTCCAATGTAGACAAATAGGATCATGAATTTCCGCGATTGGTATTCATGGTTTGGCATAAAAGGAATGTTGACGTAACTTAGTATATGTTCAAATTGCCTTGTATTTCTTGATGTCATTTGGTGCATTATTGACCGATTGACTAGTTTCACGCATTTCATATTGACTCATGTGAGATAACGAGTCAAGAAATTGACTCGTACTTACCTCAAATAGTCGGTTATCATGGTGTCATTAAACACCGATCGTTAATTCTGATGATCGATTCACTTTCTGTTATTAGCAATGCCTCTAATCATCTTTGGGAACCCAGCTCAAAATCTCGGCATATCGTATCATTCTTAACCCGACGGTTTAACCGGAGGAGCGATACGCAATCACAAGATATGTGTTAAGCTTATGCCATTATATAGTGGCACTTGGGATTCTTAAATTTCGACGGTCAAACTTTTATACAATTATGAGATATTATTATTCTTTCTCTTCTTATTGGCTTCAACATGTCACTTTATTACACAATTTCATTGGAGAAATGTGACCTATAAGAAACTTATTATCGTTTTCCAATGTTTCATGTAACACCCGGTTATTTGTTTAATTTGAAGCCGACGAAAGAAGAAAAGAAATAAAGTCCAAAGTCGAGGGACCAACTCGCCAAAAAAATAACGTCGGGTGAGTGGGAGTATATAAGGAGAGAGGGCAGCCCTTACCCTCTCCCCACACTCACAAATCAGCCAAAGAAAGAGAGGAGAAGAGAGAAAGGAAGAAAAGAGGAAAAGTTTTGGTTCGGGTTGGTTCGAGTAGCCAAATTGTTGAGAAGCAAGTCAAATCAAAGCTCTACTCGTCGTGGTCGTTTGTGTGAGTTCTAGGACCCCTCTTTTACTTGTTTTCAAACGATTTTAGGGCTGGAACACATCTGCAATGGGTTTTTGAGGGTGTGTATGTTTGACCCGTTTGTGTTGTGTATGTGTGCGTACGATGCGTTTGTGTCTTGATTGTGAGCTTGTGGGTGCTTGAATGGTGTCATGGTATGCGTCCCTAAGGTTTAGAATGGTTGATTTGGGGTTAAAATGGATTTAGATGAGGTTGGAGGCCGAAAACCCTCGGCTGCAGTCGAGATGAACCGCATTCTGCATCACCTAGGGCTAGGCGACCGATTGGAGGCCGAATGGAGGCCATACGGCCCAATATGGTGCGATTGGGTCCCATTCACATGATTGAGGTCTAATCACACGAACGAAGGTTCATTCGCATGATTGAAAGGGCAGTCGCATGGAGGTCATGCGATTGGAGGTCCAGTCTCACAAGTGCTTATCCACATTAGTCCCTTTCGCATGACGTCCATCCGCATTAGTCCATTCACACGATTGGGTGTTCATTCGCATGAGTGTTCATCTGCATTGGTTCATTTGCATGAGGTTCAGTCACATGGAGGCCATGCGACCGAAGCGTGTCCATACGCCTGAATAGGGCTGTTGCACCCGAGGAATAGTGTAGTGTAACTTCTGACTTTCGGGGAAAAGTGCAGATGTAAGTTTTGATGTAAAGGTCCCCATAAGTTCATGTAGGGCGACGATTGAGGCCTTAGAGTGCATGGAGGGCATGATGATGATGTTGCATGATGCATGTTATGAATACATGATGTTGCCCTATATGATTTAAAGCCTGTGTATGTTATGTTCCTTGTTATGGTTTATGATTATACTTCCTATGGCTTTAGGTTAAATGATAATGAATGAAATGAAGTATTATGTAACGTAATGTGGAAGATAATGAAAAGTGGAACATGATGAATGCATGCATGATGGAACGAGGAAAGTAGTGAAAGTCTTGCAAGCATTGGATATCAGGGTACTTCTTTGTGATCGACCATTTATATAGAACCTCTACCACTTACCTCTAGTACTGTGGCATATGCTCTGCTGTTCATTTATTGACTTCGGCCCAGTAGCTAAATAGTTCTGGGTGTAGCATATGGTATTGGTACGGGAGATATCCGATGTGCAAGTAAAGTTATAACAAACGAATGGATGAATGAACAAAAGAGATAATAAAATATTATCTATGTGTGCGTATGAGTATGATTGCGTGAAAGAAAAGAATGGTTTTAATGAAAGAAAAGTATGTTTCAATTTATAAAACTAGAACTCACTCAGCAACGCTGACTTTGATGTGTTTCCAGTTGGCAGGTAATGGTTGCTGAAGATGGCACGAGGCGGCTACTCAGCTCTTTTGGGATGGCATCCAATTATAATACTTTTGTGATGTAATGCAAACATGTATTTTGTAACCGGATAATGATGTATTATTTGGCAAAAGTGTTTATAATGAAATGAGATGTTATTTTTGAATGTTTCCGCTGCAATATTTTCTTAAGACAAATGTAATTATATGTTTTATGCGCGATGAATGACCAACTGTAAGCGTCCCCAAAACGGGGCCTTACAAGTTGGTATCAGAGCCAATGTTTAAGTGAAATGGGTAAATTTTCACAATAAACCTTAACTTAAACTGAGAATGGGATGGAATTGGGAATGGGATGCCAATCTGAGTAGCTGCATGCCATCAGGTATTTTCGTAAAGTTAACTAGTTTTATGTGCGCATGGTATGTGGTTATGTGTTGTATGTAGATTTGAATGCTGATGTAGTCAGGATAGGTTATGCTTGGGGTGTGAAGAGTAAAGTAAGTGGCTAGTCACAACTGGCCACTGTAATTAGGGACTTACTATACTTGACATAAATTGAGCTATTCCCTTGAATGACCGTGTTGGTGTTTGAATCTTTCAGTGTATGTGTTTATGGCTGGCGGTAGATCTTCGAAAGCTTCAAGGGGTGGAGGTCAAGGCGCTGAACCGCGACCCAAGAGAGGGAGACCCAGAGTTGAGAAGGTGGTTCATGAAGAACCAGAGACCCCTCATCCGGAGGGCGGTGACAAGAGTGCCGATCTGAGAGCCTCAGTAAAGGAGGCTGTGGTGGAAGAAGTTCATCAGGTCATGCAGACGATCCTACCATCTGTGGTGACCGAAGTGATTAAGGTAGTAAGAGAAGTGGAAAGAAAGGAGAGAAACAGGTCCTCGGAAGGACGGGAACAACCAGAGCCGGAAACGGTTCTCTCGGACGACGAAGAAGAAGGGGAAGAAGAAGAGCCTGTACAGGAGACGACACGAGGCTGTAACTATGGGGTGTTTATGAGATGCAAGCCCCCTACTTTCGACGGTAATGGCAATGCTGCCGCTTCTCACACGATGGGTGAGAGAGATGGAGGCCGTTCTCGACATCAGCGAGTGCCGGGAAGATCAGAAGGTGAAGTTTGCCACTCATTCATTTGTGGACTCGACACTATGCTGGTGGGACAACATTGTCCAAGCAGAGGGTAATCGGGAGAATGAGATGGCCCGAACTGAAGAAGATGGTGATTGAAGAGTTCTGTCCTCACTGGGAAATGGATAAGATAGAGAGGGAGTTTCTACAGTTGGAGGCGGAAACCATGACACACCAGTAGTACTCAAAAAATTTCAATGAGATGGCACGATTAGTGCCAGATCAGGTGACGCCTTTATCTCGAAAGATCAAGAGGTACATTCATGCTTAACGGTGGATGTTCGCAGGCATATGATCGCCACTCGACCAATCATGTTTAGGTCGGCGGTTGATTTGGCAGGGAGACTGTATGATGAGCGGGAGGTAGTGGTGACTGAAACGAATAAGAAGGGTGGTGGTGATCGGAACTGGAATGGAAGGAGGTTTGGTCGGGGTGATGCCTCGACGGGTAACAAAAAGGCACGGGTGGATGACTGCCGCGTGGCCACACCGGGAGCGGGATCGAGGAAGTGTGGCAAGTGTGGGAAGGAGCATGCAGGAGAATGTAGGCTGGGTTTGAACATGTGCTTCAAGTGTGGGAAGGCAAGGCATATGGCAAAGGACAGCCTGGCAGGCAAATGCTTTAACTGTGGGGAAAGTGGTTATATGAGCAGAAATTGTAAGAAGCCGAGGGCTGAGGGTTCTTGGGTGAAGAAGACGGGAAGTGAAGGACCGGGGCGAGCGCCAGGGCATTCACTATGACACAGGAGGAAGCTAGAACGGACCCTGATGTTGTGTCCGATACATTTCTGGTGAACCAAACTTTAGCTTCTGTGTTATTTGATTCGGGTGCCTGTAGAAGTTTTATTTCTGCTGCTTTTTGTGCTAAGATGCCTGTTAGTAGTAGACGTGTTGATGCGCCCTTTGATGTAGAAACTGCCATAGGTAAGTCTACCAGGATTTCCGAGATGATAGAGAACCGTGAGATGGAATTAGAAGGTCATAAGTTTCCGGTCGGACCGTTTGTGATGACCTTAGGAGGTTTCAATTTGGTTCTTGGGATGGATTGGTTGGCGGAGTTCGAGGCGAACATTGTGTGTCGCAAGAAGATGATTCGCTTGACGGCACCTGACGATAGTTCAGTGACGGTTTATGGTGATCGGGTCATGATGATCCCGAAGGTGATCTCAATGGCGGTGGCAGGAAAGTGTATGAGGCGTGGATGTAGCGCCTACTTGGCTTATGTAAAGGTTGTAGATACGCCAACACCACAACTGTCTGAGGTACCGATAGTGTGTGACTTTGCAGACGTGTTCCCAGGAGACTTACCAGGAGTGCCACCTGACAGAGAGATTGAATTTCAGATTGATCTGATACCGGGTGCCCAACCTGTTGCCAAGGCACCGTATCGGTTAGCTCTGACGGAGATGAAGGAATTGATGGAGCAGTTGCAAGAGCTGCTTGATAAGGGGGATTAGACCGAGTATCTCTCCTTAGGGTGCTCCGGTCCTGTTCGTAAAGAAGAAGGACAGTATATGAGGATGTGCATTAACTACCGCGAGCTGAACAAGTTGACGGTGAAGAACCGATACCCCTTACCAGAATAGATGATCTGTTCGATCAGCTCCATGGTGCCAGTTGGTTTTCAAGGATAGATCTTCGATCTGGTTACCATCAGATGAAGGTGAAAGAGCAGGATGTTCTTAAAACAGCTTTTCGTACGGGCTATGGTCACTACGAGTTTCTTTTCATGTCCTTTGGTTTGACCAACGCGCCAGCTACTTTTATGGATTTGATGAACCGTGTGTGTCGGCCGATGCTAGATAAATCAGTGATTATGTTTATTGATGATATCCAGATTTATTTGAGGAGCGAGAGTGAGCATGCCGGTCATATTCGGGAGGTTCTGGGGACGCTGAGGAGGGAGAAGTTGTATGCTAAATTCTCCAAGTGTGCGTTTTGGTTGCGCGAAGTTAAATTCTTGGGTCATGTGGTGAATCCTGATGGGATTATGGTGGACCCGACGAAAGTGGAGGCGGTTATGTAATGGAAGTCACCAAAGACGCCATCCGAGATTCGTAGTTTCTTGGTTTGGCGGGCTACTATAGAAGATTTTTCCAAGACTTCTCTAAGATTGCTTCTCCACTGACTCAGTTGACCTGGAAGGATATCAAGTTTGTATGGGGTCAAGCTCAGGAGAAGGCTTTTGAAGAATTGAAGACAAGATTGACTCAAGCTCCTGTTCTGTCATTACCCGTTGGAAGTGAAGATCTGGTGGTTTATTCAGATGCTTCCTACTCACGGTTGGGGTGCGTGTTAATACAAAGAGGGAAGGTTATAGCTTGCATCCGGATAGTTAAAAGTTTATGAGGTCAATTATCCCACTCATGACTTAGAGCTAGAAGCCGTGATCTTTGCATTGAAGATTTGGAGGCACTATCTTTACGGGATGAAGTGCACCATTTTCACTGACCACAAGAGCCTGAAGTACTTCTTCGAGCAGAAGGATCTGAACATGAGGTAGAGACGGTGGTTGGAACTTATAAAGGATTATGATTGTGAGATCCACTACAATCCAGGCAAGGCCAATGTGGTGGCTGATGCCCTTAGCCGAAAAGAGAGGCTCGAGCCGATTCGGGTGAAAGCATATCAACTGATCATGACCTCTGATGTAATGAAGCAAGTCAAAGAGTTTCAAGATGAGGCACTAAAAGAATATCATCTTAACTCAGAAAGAATGAGAGGTCTGATTGGGGAATTGGGTGAAAACACACTCGGTGTTAGAACTCGATTCGGTCGTGTGTGGATTCCTTGTTTTGGGGATCTACGGGTGACGATAATGGATGAAGCTCACAAGACTCGATACTCCATTCATCCAGGTGCCACGAAAATGTACCAAGATATGAAGAAAGATTACCGGTGGCCGGGTATGAAGCGCAATGTAGTGGAGTATGTGAGTAAGTGCCTTACTTTTTTACAGGTGAAGGCCGAGCACAAGAAGCCGTATGGGAAGATCCAATCTTTGGATATACCAGAATGGAAGTGGGAGCACAATACCATGGACTTTATTACGAAGCTGCCGCGTACCCCGAAAGGGTACGATGCCATATGGGTGATAGTTGACCGTTTGACGAAGAGTGCTCACTTCCTACCGATCTGCGAGACATATGTTGGCTCACCTGTTCATCAAGGAGATTGTAACTCGTCATGATGTGCTGGTGTCTATTGTGTCTGATCGTGACACCCGGTTTACCTCTAAATTCTGGAAGAAATTCACGATGCTATGGGGACGAGGTTACCTATTAGCACGACTTATCATCCCCAAACTGATGGCCAGTCAGAAAGGACCATTCAGACATTGGAAGACATGCTTCGGGCATGTGTGATTGATTTTAGGAGAAGTTGGGATGACCACCTGCCGTTAGCCGAATTCTCATACAACAACAGCTACCATGCCAACATTGGTATGCCCCCATATGAGATGCTATACGGTAGGAGATGCAGGACACACGTTTGTTAGGGTGATATTGGTCAGAGGGAATTAGGGAGCGTCGAGGTAATCGAGCTACGACTGAGAAGCTTGAGAAGATTAAAGCCTTTATGAAAGCAGCCAAAGATAGACAAAAGTCGTATGCTGATAAAAGACGCAGGCCGATTGAGTTCCAGGTGGGTGACCGGGTTATGCTGAAGGTCTCACCTGGAAGGGTATCATCTGATTCAGAAGCTGGGCAAGTTGAGCCCAAGGTATATAGGCCCTTTCCAAATCATCGCTCGAGTAGGAGAGGTGGCCTATAGATTGGAGTTACCGGATGAGTTAAGTGGAATTCACCCGACATTCCATGTATCTCATCTGAGAAAGTGCTTAGCTGATGAAGACATGATTGTTCCACTGGAGGATATCGAGGTAGACGAAAGGCTCAATTATGTGGAGCAACTAGTGGCAATCATTGATAGAAAAGAGAAAAGACTGAGAAATAAAGTGGTTCATCTTGTGCGTGTACAGTGGAAGCACATGAAGGGATCCAAGTCAACGTGGGAGACCGAGGAAGAAATGAGACAGCATTATCCATGTTTGTTCGAAGAATAAAAAGTTTGGGGACGGAACCTATTTAAGGGGGGTGGACTTGTAACACCCGGTTATTTGTTTAATCTCAAGCCGACGAAAGAAGAAAAGAAATAAAGTCCAAATTCGAGGGACCAAACTCGCCAACGAAAGAAAGTCGGGTGAGTGGGAGTATATAAGGGAGAGGGCAGCCCTTACCCTCTCCCCACACTCACAAATCAGCCAAAGAAAGAGAGGAGAAGAGAGAAAGGAAGAAAATAGGAAAAAGTGTTGGTTCGGGTAGCCCAAATTGTTGAGAAGCGAGTCAAATCAAAGCTCTACTCGTCGTGGTCGTTTGTGTGAGTTCTAGGACCCCTCTTTTACTTTTTTTCAAACGATTTTGGGGCTGGAACACATCTGAAATTGGGTTTTTGAGGGTGTGATATTTGACCCTTTTGTGTATGTGTATGTGTGCGTACGATGCGTTTGTGTCTTGATTGTGAGCTTGTGGGTGCTTGAATGGTGTCATGGTATGCATCCCTAAGGTTTAGAATGGTCGATTCGGGGTTAAAATGGGTTTAGATGAGGTTGGAGAACGAAAACCCTCGGCTGCAGTCGGGATGAACTGCATTCTGCATCAGCTAGGGCTAGGCGACCGACTGGAGGCCGAATGGAGGCCATACGACCGAATAGGGTGCGATTGGGTCCCATTCGCACGATTGAGGTCTAATCGCATGAATGAAGGTTCATTCGCATGATTGAAAGGCCAGTCGCATGGAGGTCATGCGATTGGAGGTCCAGTCGCATAAGTGCTCATCCGCATTAGTCTCATTCGCATGAGGTCCATCCGCATTAGTCCATTCGCACGATTGGGTGTTCATTCGCATGAGTGTTCATCCACATTGGTTCATTCGCATGAGGTTCAGTCACATGAAGGCCATGCGACCGAAGGGTGTCCATACGCCTGAATAGGGCTGTTGCACCCGAGGAATAATGTAGTGTAACTTCTGACTTTCGGGGAAAAGTGCAGATGTAAGTTTTGAGGTAAAGGTCCCCATAAGTTCATATAGGGCGACGATTGAGCCCTTAGAGTGCATGTAGGGCATGATGATGATGTTGCATGATGCATGTTATGAATATATGATGTTGCCCTATATGATGTTAAAGCCTGTGTATGTTATGTTCCTTGTTATGGTGTATGATTATATTTCCTATAGCTTTACATTAAATGATAATGAATGAAATGAAGTATTATGTAACGTACAGTGGAAGATAATGAAAAGTGGAACATGATGGATGCATGCATGATGGAACGAGGAAAGTAATGAAAGTCTTGCAAGCATTGGATATCAGGGTCCTTCTTTATGATCGACCATTTATATAGAACCTCTACCGCTTACCTCTAGTACTATGGCATACGCTCAGCTGTTCATTTATGACTTCGGCCCAGTAGCTAAATAGTTCTGGGTGTAGCATATGGTATTGGTACGGGAGATATCCGATGCGCAAGTAAAGTTATAACAAACGAATGGATGAATGAACGAAAGAGATAATAAAGATATTATCTGTGTACGTATGATGTATGATCGCGTGAAAGAAAAGAATGGTTTTAAGGAAAGAAATGTATGTTTCATTTTATAAAACTAGAACTCACTCAACAACGCTGACTTTGATGTGTTTCCAGTTGGCAGGTAATGGTTGCTGAGGATGGCACGAGGCGGTACTCAACTCTTTTGGGATGGCATCCATTTATAATGCTTTTGTGATGTAATGCAAACATGTATTTTGTAACCGGATAATAATGTATTATTTGGCAAAAGTATTTATAATGAAATGAGATGTCATTTTTGAATGTTTCCGCTGCAATATTTTCTTAAGACAAATGTAATTATATGTTTTATGCACGATGAATGACAAACTGTAAGCGTCCCGGAAACGGAACCTTACATTTCATGTGTCAAGTTTCAAAGAGTTAGTTTGTCAATGACAACTTCCGCATTCCACTAGAAGAGTTCAAATTTGGATGCATCGTGTAAAATTCCATAATTCGCAAAGTGAAACATCTCACCCGTAATCAAACGCCAACCACAGTCCGTTAGTACACTTATCTTTCATCATAGGTCTCCTGTACGTTTTAAGTTTCATTCTTAATTTCGAGACGAAATTCTTTTAAGTTGACGAGACTGTAACATCTTGTATATTCTGTTAACTAAAAGTTAACCCTGTTGTATTCTTGTAAGGGCCTTATTTGCTATACATGAATCTTATGTGTTACTTATACTTATTGTTTTAAATTATTTATTTAATTCTTTAACTTGAAAGTTGATAATGTAAATTATTACATAATAATTAAATAACAATCTTAATAATAATTTAATAATAATAATATTAACAAGAAAAAGATAAGTAGTAATAATAATAATAATAATAATAATAATAATAATAATAATAATAATTGTAATACTAATAATACTAATAATAACAACATTAACAAAAATAATGATAATACTAATGTTAATAACTAATTAAAGGTATAACACTAATACACTAATTTATTAAACTTATAAAAGTTAAAAACTTAAAGTAATAAAGTAAGGGGTTAAGTTTGCCACTTTTAAAACTCCAAATGAAAGCTTTGGGCATAAAATATTAAAGTTCAAAACACAGGGACCATGTGTGTAACATTTTGAAACTCAACCCTCTCCCTCTTCCTCTCTCCCCACTTTTCCGGTGGGCTCTGGCCACCCTCCGTTTGAAGTCCGGCGAGCCCCAAACACACCTTAAACCTTCAATTTTCAAACCGAATCTTTTCCTAACTATGTTGTGCATTAGTTTCAAACACTTAGGTGGACATTAATTAGAATGTAGATCGGTTATAGGATGTTCGGAATCAAAACCGGTTCTTATCAAAAGTACAATCAGTTCGACAATTAAAGCTTGTTAATAACTCAATTAATCGAACCTACACGTTCCACCAACTGTTATAATTCTTACATGATTGCAATTTGAGATGAAACGTCGAATTAAATATAGAATTGAACCACATTATGTTCGCATTCAACCCGAAAGCGTTTAAGATGAATCATGGGAAATTGAACATATATAACAGAGGGCAAATGTCCCCATCTACCCTTTCAACTCTCTTCAACCTCAATTCCTCTAAATCATCACTCAAACATCGATTTCAAACTCCATGTTCTTCGCGAGCGAACCGAGACAAAATTCGAGCACAAACACTTCAATTTGATTGTAATCAAGTAAGTTAAATACATGATTATGTTCGTCTAAGAATGGGGAACAAAAGCCCCATGGTTACCTTGATTCATAACAACGATTTGATGCTCAATTTGGTGTTAATCCAATTCTAGGGTTCTTGGATTTGGGGGAATGTCTTGAAGTTGTTTTTTTAAGTTTTGAAAACCAAAGGTAAACCAAGGCCAAGGCCCTGGTTTACTGGTTATTCCCTTGCAATGCAACCTCAAGGTCCCGGGAACTTGAGAGCTAGATGAACTAGAGGAAGAAGTCAATGAGACCTGAATAGGTACATGCCTGACAGACCTCTCTGTCTGTGTCTCAGCTAGTTTAGCCTTGAGATTGTCAATCTTAAGTTACTGAGTAGCAGACCATTCTTTTAAAGTCTTAACCAAAGATTCTAGGTTTGAGAATTTAGATAGTAGGTCTTGAAAGAGGAGTTGCATTCTTCCCTTATCTTCTTTGGAAGAATCACGGGGAGATGAGGTAACATACCTGGTATGTTCAGCCTCACCACCAGATGTGGTTTCTTGGCACCCTGGTATCCCATGATCAATGATGTCTCTTTCAGAGTCATCAAAGGGCTCGGTTGCCACAGATTCAGTCTGAGATATGTTACCACTGTCCACAAGTTCCATTGAGGAGCCTTCTATAGTGGCAACTGAATCTACATGAGTCCCCTCCACATCAGTGGGACTCACCTAAGTTATTGGTTGCTGATGGGGGCTAGAGATAAGGGATTTCTCTGGGCTCTGTTGATCTTGAAGAGGGTGTTTTAGATCAACTTCATTGCCATGGAGAGATGTTATCTCTTTATCAGTTTTGAAAAGAAGGTCAGTGAAAGATAGGGAGGTTAAGCCTACTAACCCGGGACCTTGGTCAATGTCTACAGGCATTGAGCCTCTGGTGGGGCTATCCCTTGTTGGCATCTCAGAAGAGTGTAAATACTCATTCTGAGGGCTGTTGGTTTGGGTGTCGGGCTCATACGTTTTAGACTGAGGAGACTCAAAACCCAAATTGAGGTCAAAAGAGAAGGATGGAGAGACCTCTGACTGAGTGGGAGCCCATGTTTCCACTCTAGTCTTTTTGGATTGAACAGGAAGGGCTTGTTCAATCAGAGTAGATTGAACAAGTGTTCATTTGGGGCGTATTTAATATGTGATGGTGATGGGTGGAGAAGGTAGTGTTTGCATTGTGGTGGAGGTTGCTGGTGTGGGTTCATCACCTGTGGGTGAACAGGGATGTCACCAGGAGCTATGCGCTCAATCATACCTGGAAGCAAAGCAGTATGACTTCCAGTGAAGTTGGTGGACATCTTCTTTAAGGTCTTGAAGATGGTAGGCTGCATGTGGGGGCCAATTAGAGCAGCTGCACAGACAAGCATGCTCTGGTCCAACTCATAGTTGATTATGTGTTGAAAGAATCTAGGATACATGAAGAATGTCTCCCTTTGCAGATTCCCAATCAGATTTGAAAACACAATCGTGAGTAATTGAAGCGCAGGCCTCTCACCAATCCATGAACTAAGCATCCAGTTCATAAGGGATTTGATCCCATCCCCTGGATTTGTTGGACAAGCAATGAAGAACAACATGCAGGAGGAACTTCCACTTGTAGGAGAAGTTTAATTTGTAAACTGTTGACCTGCTGATGTCTCCACCATATCCCATTAGGATATAAGTGCTATCCAAATCTTCCTTAGGGAATTCAGTAGGAGCTCCTTCATTATGAAGCTCAAGGTGCTCCCTAATGAGTTGTTCAGTGATGATCAACTCCTATCCACAGATGCTGGACCTTAGTACACGAATCCCATTTAGGGTTTCGACTTGACCATTTCCCCAAAATTCGGCCATTTGATTGGAGCAAATAGTGGGGTTAATAGTAAGGGCAGTGTAGTAGGTTGATTGGGTGAGAAAGGAGATGATTTCAGAGAAGTCATCATCTCTTGAAGAATCAAGAAGTGCGACTTGGTTGTGCTGAGGGTTAAGTGCCATTTGGGAAAGATGAATGTAGAGTTTGGGTAAAGTTTGAGAGGAGAAATTTCTAGGGCAGTAAAATTTGCAAGTAAGAAAATGAAATTGAATAGTCGAGATTATTTAAAAGATTGTGGAATGGTGGTAATGGGGGTTAGGATAAGGTGATGTGATGGTTTAGTGGATGAATTGATAGTGGCGGTAAGGTTAAAATCAGTTAAATAATCCGACATCATTAACAAAATCCTTGCTTTTTACAGAGTAGGGCCTAAGAGATTTACGTTACACAGTAGAATCTCTCTTCCGAGTGTAAAACATTTCCGAATGTAACTTGTTTTCCGAAGGCAATTCTTACTTCCGAAGCCAAAACTTTGCTTTTGAAGGTTAGAGTTGCTTCCGAATGGAGAATCTGTAAGTCTCGGAAGTAGATCTGATAAGCAATCAATCGCTTCTTCCGAGGCCAAAAATTATTCCGAGAAGAAAATTATCCTTTGAGAAATCTTGCTTTGGAAGATATGAGAATGTCTTCCGAGGGTTAATTTCTCTTCAGAAGGAATTTACACTTAGAAAATTTTTAGAGAGAATCTCTTGTAAAAGGGCTTAAATTGTATTGACACAAGACTTACATATTACAAAGGTTTTTCAAAAGAGATTAAATTAATCAATGTTTATCATCCCAATAGTTGTTATGAGATACTTAAATCTTTGTTCATCAAAAGCTTTGGTGAACAGATCAGCATATTTTTTATTTGAATCAACTTTGATTAACATAATTAGATTTTTCTCATGAATATCTCTAATGAAATGATACATGATGTCAATATGCTTTGTTTTGGAGTGCTTCACCAGATTTTCAGTAATGGAGATAGCACTGTTGTTGTCAATATGGATAGGAGTACTCATAAAGTTAAATCCATAGTCTAACATCTGATTTTGAATCCATAGCAGTTGAGCACAGCAGCTAGCAGCAGCAATGTATTCAGCTTCAGCAGTTGATGTAGAGACACAAGATTGTTTCTTGCATTGCCATGAGATGATCCTTCCACCAAGAAATTGACATCCTCCTGATGTTGATTTCTTGTCAACATTACAGCCGCCATAGTCACTGTCAGAGTATCCATAGAGATTAAAATCCTTGTTTCTGGGATACCAGAGACCTAGTTTAGGTGCTCCTTTGAGGTATTTAAGGATTCTCTTAACAGCAGCTAGGTGAGACACCTTTGGAGCAGCCTGATATCTTGCACAAGTACACGTAGCAAACATGATATCAGGTCTACTAGCTGTTAGATACATTAGAGAACCAATAATTGCCCTATACTGGTGTTGATCAGTATCCTCCCCCTCAAGGTCAGGACAAAGATTATGGTTTCTGGGTATGGGTGCCTGACAGGCTTGCAATCTTTCATTTCAAATCTTTCTAAGATGTCAGAGACATACTTAGATTGATTAATGAAAAACCCTTCCTTTATTTTCTTTACCTGAATTCCAAGGAAAAAGTCCATTTTTCCCATGGAACTCATCTCAAACTTTTTCTTCATAATGCTCTCAAAGTCCTTGCACATTTGGTCATTTGAGGAACCAAATATGATGTCATCAACATAGACTTGAATGAGAAAAATCTCCTTTCTAGACTTTCTAATAAAGAGAGTCTTGTCAATGGTACCTCTAGTGTAGCCATTCTTCAGAAGAAACTGAGACAAAGTCTCACACCACAGCCTAGGCGCTTGGTGCAGCCCATACAGAGCTTTATCCAACTTGCACACATAGTTGGGGTGTTGTGGGTTTTCAAATCCTGGAGGTTGGCATACATAGACTTCCCTATCTATATCCCCATATAGAGATGCACACTTGACATCAAGTTGGTAGATAGTAAAGTCCTTGGATGCAGCATAAGCAAGGAAGATCCTAACTGCCTCAAGTCTTGCAACTGGTGCAAAGACATCAGTATAATCAATTCCTTCCTCTTGAGTGTATCCTTGAACTACAAGTCTTGCTTTGTTCTTGATGATCAAGCCTTTATCATCTCTCTGTTTCTAAAACCCATTTGGTGCCTATAGGTACTTGACCAGATGGTAGCAGACATAGGTTCCATACCTTCCGTCTCTTGAATTGAAGCAACTCCTCTTGCATCGATTCAAGCCAGCTACTATCTTTCAAGGCATATTCTACCTTCTTGGGTTCCATTTGAGATAGAAAGCATGAGTACAAACAGACATTCCCTTGATGAGTCTGTCCTCTTGTTCTCACACTCTCAGTGACATCCCCTATAATGTTCTCAGTTGGATGAGTGTTGTGAATCCTAAGACGAGGAATCACTTCCAGTTGCAGAGATAAATCTAGGTTGGACATATTCTGCTCAGGAACTCTCTATCCAGCTGTTGTTTCAAAGTCATTCAATGAGGACTAATTGAATGAATGAGAAACATCATCAATAGTTGGCTGTGAAGTAGTATTAACAGTTGCTTGTTCCTTCAAAATACTACTTCCTTCTGCCTGGTGTTGTGGTGGATCACCTGATGAGTTTTGAGGCTCAGTAAGTGATTCACTTGTTGAAGCTTCACTGTTCCTTGATATAGTTAAACTATCAGATCTGTGAATAGTGGAAGCTTGGTGTATTGCAGCACTTGGAGAACTTGGACTAGGTCTGGGAAGCTCAAACAGTTGATAATTAGAAGTAGCATCAACATCATTTTGAGCACTTGTTCCAACTGAAACATTCTCATAAGATGGTTTAGAATAATTGGAAATAATTCTAAATCAAAAATATGATTAGGGCCATTCCCCTTAACACAAGGAGTGTGCTTATTAACAACTATATTGGATGACTCCTCGAATTGTTACTTCTTAATGTTGTATACTCTGTAAGCTTTGGAGCTAGAAGAGTATCCAACAAAGAAAGCATCATCCGATTTTTCAGAAAATTTTGCTAAATTGTCCTTTGTGTTAGTACACTTGCTGCCAAAGGACCTTAGAAATCCAATGAATGCTGGCCTCTTGTTCCATAGCTCATAAGGGATTTTCCATGTGGCTTAACTACAAGAACTCTGTTCTGCACATAGCATGCAGTGCTAACTGCCTCTGCCTAGAATGTTTGAGGTAGCTTTGAATCAACTAACATAGTTCGAGCAGCCTCAATAAGTGTCCTATTCCTCCTCTCAGCAACACCGTTTTGTTGAGGAGTTCGGGGAGCACTATATTGTCTGGCAATCCTTTTTGAGTTACAGAATGAGTCAAGAACAAAGTTTTTAAACTTAGTCCCTTGATCACTTCTAATTATTTTAACCTTGCGATCAATTTGATTTTTTATTTTAAGAATAAAAGATTTTAATGTTTCAGCAGTTTCATCTTTAGTTCTTAAAAAGAATACCCATGTGAATCTTGTAAAATCATCAACAATCACAAGGCAATATGATTTCCTTCCAATGCTCATTATACTTGTGGGACCAAAAAGATCCATGTGCAATAAGTGCAATGGAGTAGTGATAGAGTTAACACATTTGGATTTATGAGACGTCATGTGTTGTTTCCCTTTCAGGCATGCAACACAGTTGTCTTTGCAGAAAAACTCCTTTTTAGGCAAACCATGTACCAAGTTATTTTTAGCCAATTTATTCATTCTCTTAAAATTTACATGACAATACATTTATGCCACAGTGTTGACTCATCATTATCAGCTTTGGAAAGAAAGCATGATACTTCACCCATTGGGGAAGCATTGTTCATATCTAGCTTGTACATATCCCCTTTCTTGGGAGATCTAAGAAGCACCAATTCGGAGGAATTGTCATCCCTGGTTTGAGGATAATGCACTCATGTTTTGTGAATAGCATTTGGTGCTTTTGATCACAGAATTGAGAAACACTTAACAGACTGTGTTCAAGCTGTTTGACAAAGTGAACTTTGTCAACTTTTAACTTACCATTGGATATACTCCCTCTGCTAGAAATATATCCTCCGGCCTCACATCCAAATTGGACAAGACCTCCGTCATAGTTCTGAAACTGTTGAAGTAGAGATCTGTTCCCTGTCATGTGTCTGGAGCATCCACTATCTACAATCCAGACATTGTTGTTCTTGTCAAATAGATGTCCCTGCACATAAGATGAGATTGTTAGTTTTGTTTGGAAGCCCAAGCCTTGCTGGTCTTGGGTTCTTACAAAGTTAATGACATGATTAAACCAAATGTTATACATGGGGGTTCAATAGAGGTCTTTGAAGAAGAGGTTTGGGCTGCAGCATCTTCCTTGATCTTCCAGTCCATCCTTTGGCTGACCTTGGAGGATGAGCTTGTTGAAGCTTTTGCAGCATGGCCTTCTTCCGAAGTTTCTTTCTTTTCGGAAGAAGCCTTCACCACCTTTTCTTCCGAAGCAGTCTTCTTCTTAGATGGTTTCAAGGGAGCTTTCTTGTTCTTCCGAACCTTAATAGCTTTTGCTTCCGAAGCCATTTTCCCTTCGGAAGGAGTTTCTTCCAAAAGCAACCTGGCTTCCGAAACTAGATTTCCCTTCTTCAACACTTGGACTATTTGGAAAGGTCCAAATGTGAAACCTTCCTTGACTCCTTCTTTCCTAACATTATTTGCATAATGTGTGCTTGTAGGATTGTAATAACAATCTTTTGCCAATTGATTTTGTAGGCCACACATGATGCATGCAATGTTAGTCTTTTGGGAAAGTGAGGGTTGTTGTTTCTTGGGTTTCTTTCTTCATCAACAACTTTTCCCTTCCATTTCTGATCCTTTGGTAGGACAGGAATACTGGTATTACACTCCTTTCCTGAATCAGAAGTACCTAACACTTGGAATCCAGCTGAGATAAAGACACCTTTCTGCTTGGGGTCAATTTTCAGTTTGGACTCAGCCACCTTCTTAGCAGTTCCTCTAGCAGCTTTAGCTCTGCTTCTTCTGGCTTTAGTGGTTAGGATTTGGTCTTCACAGGAGGAGATGGGTACATCTACCTGTTCCTTCCCTGTGGTGGCCACTATTGATGCCTCATCCTTCAACTCTGGAAAGGAAGGGTCAGCAATTGGAACCTCTTGCTCCTTAGTACCACATCTAGGCTGTCTAATAGACTGATATGAGTGTGGTGGATCAATTTCATTAGTTCCCAACCCTTCTTTGTTCTAATAACAGAGTTTAGAATGGGAGGATGATGCAAGAATAGCTTGGAATTTTTGCTCAGAAATAGCATGCTTCCTGGCCTGAGCCTCAGCAGTGACAAGCTGGGCTTGAGCCTCAGACAATTTGGATATCAGATCCTTGATTTGAGTCTTGTAGTTGGTGTGTTCATGTTTTAAAAGAGATACAATTTTCTCTAACTCATCAATCTTCTTTTGATAGTCAGATTCAACTCTTTTAAAATCAGATTTCAGGATATTTAAAGACTCAATATCAGATCTAATTCCATATTGTAATCCTGATAGAGTTTAACTTTAGCTATACAGGCTGGATTATAGAGATGTTCATATACCTGGGCATCATCTATTCTGGTCATGAGAGCTTGAGTAGGAGTCACATCCTGTACCATGAAGCTCCAGTCAAATTCTTGAGCTATTGCAGCTGTTTCAGTTGACCTCTCAGTGGGCTTTGAGGTTGAGGGATGTGTGGAGGTCTGTGGGATTCTCAGATTGGTCTTGGGAGCCTTGCATTCCCTTGCAAAGTGACCCAGTTAATTACAGGTGTAACACTTTGCCTTGGTCTTGTCAAACCAAACTTGCTGGTAGTTGGGTTTTGAGGGAAATGCCTTCTAATTCTTTTAAAGAACTTCTTCGCTTTATAAGTTAAAAGAGCCATCTACTGGACAATGTCCACGTACTCTACATCATCTGGACTAAAACACTCAAGATCATCAAAGCAGTATTGAAAATCTCTTGAGTGTCCCCTTCCTGAAACAAAGGAACAACTTTCCTGGAAGGAGTTGTGTTGAGCCTGTTGAGACTTTGGAGTCTCAGGGAAAGTGTAAGTCAGGTAGTGCTGAGGTTGTGGGGATAATGAGCCTTGGGCAACCATTAAAGCGTTGCTAGCAAGAAGACTCATGGGTTTGCTTGTTTGGTGGCCCTTCTTACTCTCCATCTCTAGACGATATCCATCAAGGATTCCGTAGATTTCAGTCATGGAAAGAGTGTTCAAGTTTTTTGTTCTCTTGATAGAGACACAGTAGAATGTCCATCCATTGGGAAGAGCACTCATGAACTTTCTGGTGAGATCTCTAAGTTCATGAGTCATCTTCACAGACTGAAGAGAAGAGATAAGATCCATGTACCTGAAGTACTGCTGGCTGAGGGTCTCTCCAGCAATATGAGTGAATTTCTCGAACTGCTGCTTCAGTGAGTCCTTCTTTGAGTCGTTGAAGTTAGCATACATCTGGGCAAGTGCATCAAACAATTCTTTGGCAGTCTTGCAATGCTCGAACCCCACCATAATAGAGTTCGGTATTGCAGTCATGAGAATAGTCATAGAATTGCTATCTATGTCCATCTTCTTTCTATCTTCATCAAAATACTCCGCGACAGCATTTTTATCATGGCACCGTTTCCACCAGGTGATGCCACCTTTGGCTTATACGGTCCATTGACAATGGAGTTCCATAGTTTGCTATCTTGGTATCTAATGAATCCTTCTATTCTTCTACTCCAAGACCTAAAGTTTTCAAGGGTAATGATGGGAGCTTTTGTCATTGTTCCCATCTTTACCTCGGATTTGTTAAGGGCCATTGAGTGAGTGAGTTGAAGGGAGGAGTAGAAACAGGTTGATTTGGATGGTTAGATCACACAATCAAGAGCCTAAAATGCTCTGATACCAATTGCAAGATTGGTGTTTGTCACTTAAATACAATGTTTTCTCTCAAACTCACCTAGAACAACACTCGGGTATAAGAAGAATCAATAAGAGTTTATCATAATATAGAAAGTAATAAAGAACACAAAAAGATAATTTTCAAGATACTTTTGTATATTGATTCTCAACTCAAAATACAAGACTCTTACAAGTAGATGTTGTTATGTCTCACTTGGTTACAATGAGTTTCAAAGAGAACCTATATATAATACTATCTACAGCAGGATATACTTTGATACTAGCTAGGATCCCTTATCTAAAGCCTATACTACAAGACTATATTTTAAGGTATCTTAGATAAAGTATCATCTGAGATATGATAGTCAGGACATGTCCCTGACTTACCTTTTGTCACCAACTAAAGTTGGTAACATGTACTATCATAAAAAGGTAAACATTGGAATAAAGTATGATCAACAACATGGCTCTTTGGGAAGAAGCCATACTGTATCAGAAGTCTGCAGTGGAGTTTCAGAGACCATACTTGTGTCCACTGGTTCATAGCAGTGTCTTCCGAAGGTTAGATGGCTTCGGAAGAGTAAGTACTTCTGAAGCCACTTATACTTCGGAAAAGGCTGCTTCATCCGAGGCTTGAAGACTTCTTCTTTTCATCATACTTCGGAAGTGGTCTTTACTTTATTCTTCTAAGACTTGAACTTCGGAAGTATGCATTTGTCTTCGGAAGTAGAGTTCTGTCTTCGGAAGTTGATCTTTTACTTTGTCTTCAGAAGAACTCTACAACCTTCGGAAGTTCCATGTTAAGCTTCGGAAGCCTTTGCATGCAGCACCAAAATAACTTAAATGACATATTTTTGGTTGCATTAGCCTTCTTCTTGATCCAACAATATTATATATGTATAATTTCCCTAACTAGTTTTATTTATTTTTAAAGGTCCCCAAATTATAATCAAGACCCTAGTTTGCATTAAGACATTTATCTTGTTAAATTTAAAACTTGGGCTATATATATTTGTAGGTACATTGTGAAGGTTTGCGTTGGAGCGTTGCTTATTATTTCTTATTAATCGTTATTTTTATACATTTGATCAGGTGAGTATTTCTATACCCTTTTTTATATTTTTACACTTTGGGGTGAAACATGTTACTTTATAAACTTTGCACTTGTAAGCACGTTTGATTCTTGTAAACTTATGGCATTTCACTTGTATGTTGTGGTTAGTTGAACTTTGTGGCTACCATGTAATGTCGAATATATGTAGAATCATTAACTATTGCTAGCCTAGAGAAGTCATAGATCTATGGGTCAGACAAGCCTGTTTGGTTGATCCAAGTACACTTAGCTAATCGTATATACTTGTAAACGTTTGAGACTTGTAAAACTTTGTCGAGGTTTGATTATGCATTCTGTCTTACATCCCTAGTTTACTTTGTTCTCTAACTTACGACATGAATTGCCATCTTTTATATACTTATGTATCGAAAACTATGAAAATCTCACCAATATTAAGTTGACCTTTTATTTTTAACATATTTCAGGGAATACTCAAGTTTGATCGCCATTTTTGAAGCTTGTTCACACCTAAGAATGGACATAGTTAAATAATAAACTAAATTGGCTTGTTACATCTTATGTTTTTTTATTTACTTTTTTTGAGACTTATGTTTGTTATGTTGCCTTTGAAACTTATGAATAATATATTTGGATTTAATAATAACGTTATGTGGTTGTGAACGATCTTAACTCTCACTCCTCGACGTTTCCCCCGTCAAGGTTGGGATGTGACAACAAAGGTTCCAAACTTTATGGCTTTTGAATTGAAGCAGCTCCTGTTGCATAGCTTCAACCCAACTTCCATCCTTTTGAGCCTCATCAATTTTTTTGGCTCTATCTGGGATAATAAACAAGAGTGAAGACAAACATTTGCTTCATGGGTTTGTCCTCTTGTTCTTACCCCTATGACAACATCTCCAATGATGTTTGTGGTGGGATGAGACTTGTGGATCCTTAGCTGAGGGATCATAACAAATTGTTGAGAGAGATATAAATTAGAGAAATTTAGATCTGGCATAGATGTTTCTCCCACTTCATCAGCACACTTATCAAGAGAAACTTGATCTAACGAGTGTGTGATATCATTGATGTTGTCATCTATGGAGTGATTATCAGCATCAAGAAATTCCTGATCACTATCACCACCTTCATTGTTTTCTTCTACATTTGAAGTGTCTTTATCTGGTAATAAATCCTCTGAGCTGAAATTTGAAGGCATCCTAGATGTATCAGCTGAGTTTGTCATTGTGGTGCTGATAGAAACCTCATTTGTAAAAGTAGTTCCAACTGGAGCTGAAGATGTATTACATGAAGGTCTTCTTAGCTTAAATCTTGGATCAGGATCACTTGTATTTAAGTCTTCTGCAGATCCTGAAACTGTCTCACAAGATTTGTTAAAACAGTTGGTAACTAAATCAAGATCAAGCAACCAATCAGGACTAGAACCAGCTACATAGGGTGTGTGTTCATTGAAAGTCACATTGGCTGACTCCTCAACAATTCTAATTCTGAGATTGTATACTCTATAAGCTTTAGCTTGGGAAGAGTATCCAATAAAGTATCCATCACCTGATTTCTCAGCAAATTTGGCAATTTGATCTTTGGTATCCAAGATGGTGCAATGACATTCAAATGACCTGAGAAAACCAATGAAGAGTTTCTTCTTGTGCCAAAGTTCATAAGGAGTCTTGCCATGAGTCTTAACCACTAAAACTCTGTTCTATACATAGCAGGCAGTGTTGACTGCCTCTGTCCAGAAGGTGATGGGCAGTTTAGAGTCAGACAACATGGTTCCTGCAGCTTCAATCAGTGTCATGTTTCTCCTCTCAGCAATACCATCTTGCTGAGGAGTCCTCGAAGTACTATATTGTCTTGTAATACCTTTTTCATCACCAAATGTATCAAGGATTTGGTTCTTGAATTCAATTCCAAATAGCATAAATTTGTTTGGTAAGAACTTTGCAAAATCACTAACTTATTACCATTTAGAAATGTACCATTAAACATCGATTTAAAAATTATGCACATCTTTTTAAGATATATATTAAGAAATGAAATCTTAAACAAAATGGGTCCAACTAATAAGCTACACAAAAATTTTGGGGTTAACACATAATGAAACAAAAAATGGATCGGATAGTAAACAACACGTAAGTTATAGACGTTAAAAAGTGAAATCATAAAAAAATAATGCCATATAACAAACAACAGAAAAGTCACTTTAGTAGGCAAATTACATTTTAGTATAAGTAATAATTTTAAAAAGTAGATCATGAAAATAAAATATAATTATATCTCAATATGTGTGTTATCTAAGATTTATTTTTATAGATATTTATAGGCATAATTTAACCTATATTATATACTTTTCATATTTTTAAAGCAGCTTTACTTAACAACATAAATATATGTATGGGTGTGCTAGTATATAACATATTGTAGCACGTAGCTTTGAAACGAGTAGGTTGTTATTTTGGTTTTTAATTGACTATCATGTAAGAAAAAACCGAAGCGAAGCGCGTATGATTTTTACTACTTTGTATAAGATGTTAACTTGTCTCCTACACATAGAAACCGCTGCCGCTTCCATTGTTGCTGCTCGTGCTCCTACTCCTTCTGCTTATGTTGTTAATCCTTCTATAAAAATGATAACAATAACGATAGCGATAGCGATAGCGATAGCGATAGCGATAGCGATAGCGATAGCGATAGCGATAGCGATAGCGATAGCGATAGCGATAGCGATAGCGATAGCGATAGCGATAGCGATAGCGATAGCGATAGCGATAGCGATAGCGATAGCGATAGCGATAGATAGCGATAGCGATAGCGATAGCGATAGCGATAGCGATAGCGATAGCGATAGCGATAGCGATAGCGATAGCGATAGCGATAGCGATAGCGATAGCGTAGCGATAGCGATAGCGATAGCGATAGCGATAGCGATAGCGATAGCGCTAGCGATAGCGATAGCGATAGCGATAGCGATAGCGATAGCGATAGCGATAGCGATAGCGATAGCGATAGCGATAGCGATAGATTAGCGATAGCGATAGCGATAGCGATAGCGATAGCGATAGCGATAGCGGGGGATAGCGATAGCGTAGCGATAGCGATAGCGATAGCGATAGAAGCGATAGCGATAGCGATAGCGATAGCGATAGCGATAGCGATAGCGATAGCGATAGCGATAGCGATAGCGATAGCGATAGCGATAGCGATAGCGATAGCGATAGCGATAGCAGATAGCGATAGCGATAGCGATAGCGATAGCGATAGCGATAGCGATAGCGATAGCGATAGCGATAGCGATAGCGATAGCGATAGCGATAGCGATAGCGATAGCGATAGCGATAGCGATAGCGATAGCGATAGCGATAGCGATAGCGATAGCGATAGCGATAGCGATAGCGATAGCGATAGCGATAGCGATAGCGATAGCGATAGCGATAGCGATAGCGATAGCGATAGCGATAGCGATAGCGATAGCGATAGCGATAGCGAGGCGATAGCGATAGCGATAGCGATAGCGATAGCGATAGCGATAGCGATAGCGATTCGATAGCGATAGCGATAGCGATAGCGATAGCGATAGCGATAGCGATAGCGATAGCGATAGCGATAGCGATAGCGATAGCGATAGCGATAGCGATAGCGATAGCGATAGCGATAGCGATAGCGATAGCGATAGCGATAGCGATAGCGATAGCGATAGCGATAGCGATAGCGATAGCGATAGCGATAGCGATAGCGATAGCGATAGCGATAGCGATAGCGATAGCGATAGCGATAGCGATAGCGATAGCGATAGCGATAGCGATAGCGATAGCGATAGCGATGCGATAGCGATAGCGATAGCGATAGCGATAGCGATAGCGATAGCGATAGCGATAGCGATAGCGATAGCGATAGCGATAGCGATAGCGATAGCGATAGCGATAGCGATAGCGATAGCGATAGCGATAGCGATAGCGATAGCGATAGCGATAGCGTAGCGATAGCGATAGCGATAGCGATAGCGATAGCGATAGCGATAGCGATAGCGATAGCGATAGCGATAGCGATAGCGATAGCGATAGCGATAGCGATAGCGATAGCGATAGCGATAGCGATAGCGATAGCGATAGCGATAGCGATAGCGATAGCGATAGCGATAGCGATAGCGATAGCGATAGCGATAGCGATAGCGATAGCGATAGCGATAGCGATAGCGATAGCGATAGCGATAGCGATAGCGATAGCGATAGCGATAGCGATAGCGATAGCGATAGCGATAGCGATAGCGATAGCGATAGCGATAGCGATAGCGATAGCGATAGCGATAGCGATAGCGATAGCGATAATAATAATTATTAATAATAAATATAATAATTAATAAAAATAATAATAGTAGTATAACATAATAATAATAATTAATATAAATATATAATAATAATAATAATAATAATAATAATAATAAATAATTATTATTATTATTATTATTATTATATTTATTATCATTTATATGCTATTAGTAAGGGTAAATTTGAAGGAATCATTTTCATGTATCGATAAATTGTATCTTACACATTAAAACTTTTGTTAAGTGTCTTAATATTTTGAAATTACTACGAAGGACAAAAAGATATTTTATATAGTAATATAGATTAGATTTGCAAATTCAATGTGTAATTATTTAATCACATTATTATACTGCCTAACTTATAAAATACATGGTTTATATATTTGCAAAAAAAAACTAAAATTTAAAAGAAAAAGGACATAAGTACACTTAAGCCAGCTTCCCTACCCTAATACACCCTCCAATAACACAACTATCTTCTTTGATATGATTGAATCATCCTAGACAATTATCAACTTATTTTCATCCACTTCTCTTCCTTCCCTACCCTAATACATCATCCAATAAGACAACTATCTTCTTTGTTCTACTCTTCGTAGACAATTATGAATTTTATAAATCAATTGAATTATTCGTAGATAGTATTAGGTTCGTCTTGTTCATCATTTTCCTTAACTTCCTGTACAGTCGTATTTTCCATCTATCAACAAGGTCAATAAGAGCAAAATACAAGTGTATATAAATTATAAAGTAAAACTATAGTTGTAATGTGAGAAGGTGAAAGATCCATTTTTCATTCATATATTTTACTTGGTTTGTCATCTTCGTCTTCTATTCTTTTACCAATATCTAATTTGCTTTCCTCATCCGATCAAATGGCAACACACACATCTAAATCATATGCACTTAATATGGTTTCATGAGCCACTAGACAACATAAAAGATCAAACCCATAATATGATTTGAGGTATCTTCTAACTAATCAGATTCGTGATGGCCAAGAACCTAAACTTGATATTTTTGGAGGGTATTTTGGTAATGTTAAGACATTTCTATTGGAATGTTTCAAATTACGTCATAACTTGAAGGATTGATCGTATATGAAGGAAATAATTTCAGTTCTTAACATATTTTAACCAACCAAATGAATGTTTATAAATTCCATTTGAAACATAATAGATTGTTAAACTGAAGGAACCAAACAATGTCTTAGTTGTTTGTACTTTACGAGAAAAGCTATGAAAAAATAAGCCCACAGCCTTTCACATGGGGATAGACTTAGAGGAGTGTTTTAGTTAAAAACCACTACTAGAAAATATGTCTTTAATTACATGCGATTACGACGCATGATGATTTAATTACGCGTAAAACTGTGGCTACTAAAAACTAAAATGAATGATGACACACATTTTTTTTGTGTTATTGTTTTATTGTCATAAACCATAGAAGAAAAAAAAAACAGACAATGCTTTAAATTAAAGGTGTGTTATCTTTTATTGTCATTTTTTATTTATTTAACTCCTGCTTATAATCAAGATACTTGAATCTATTAATTAATATTTAATTTTGATTGCATAAATGGGTATCTTTATACACATTTGAATCTCAAATGGTTTTGATTTCAATTTGATGCATATGTTTAATGATATTTGAATCTCCAAATTATATAGTTATATTTTTTTTTCTAATTTTCATGTTTGGGGAAGAAAAGAGATGTACACTAATACTGATATTAATGAAATCCACGAATAATGATCATCTTTTGTTGCAAACTTTATTTTTCATTAACATTTTGTATCGAACTTTGCATTGAATATTTTTCAACTTTGAAATGTTACTTATGTGTTATAAAATATTGTAAGAAACAATATTTTCTTTCAATATATGTAGTTTATTTTGCATTATATTATAAAAATAGCTATGATAGGCACTCAACTAGATAATTGAAGTTTTAAAATCATAGCAGATGAAAGTTTTAAAAGAATGACATGCATTTACGATAGACAAATGCTTGTCATTTTTATTTATGACATAAAATCCATGACACGCATCGTGTGTCATACATGTGTGTCAAGAATGCGTGTCATAAATAAATGATACACAAATGGGTGCTATCTTCATTTATAATAGTGGCTTCCTTGACATACTTTTATGTGTCATCTATACCCTTTTACAATATGTATTGCGTCTTATTAAATGTATTTTTTTTCTAGTAATGTGTCTAAAGGTATTTTTCTTGTTTTTGGGTTCTAATTAAAAAAACAAAATGAAAACCAACTAAAATAATACAAAATGAAAAATGATGGATAGAAAATTAAGTACAACTTTGTTTGCATGATTTATACATGTACTAGAACACCATTATGAGTACCAAGAAGCTATTTTACTAGATAAACCTAAAACTTTATTAAGGTTAGATGTGATTTGTTCTCACGTATCTTTTTCTTCATGTTGTTGGTGGGTGAAAGGCATAGGAACACTTATTTTTAAACATGCCAACCTTTTAATGTTCTGCGGTTATATATTTCTTGATATAAATCATGATGTAACAAGGGGTTTGTGGTATCGTGATACCAATGTGTGGAGAACCGATGTTTTTCTATGTACTCCTCTATTAGTATTAAGGGATCAAGTCCGAAGATAGACAAATGTGTAAATTATTTTATGAAGATTAAAGGATGTTTGAATTAGTTCTTTCAAATAAAAATTAATTATGTTACTTTGTCGATGTAGGATCAACAATATGTTTTTCAAAACTTATATTTTTCAAGAAAACACAAACACGAGCATAAAAAACACAATAATATTACCAACTTTATATTTTATACTATTTTGTGTTATCTTTTATTTTTAATTATTAGATTAATTGTTAGTTACTTTATCATTGTGTTTTACGTATCGTAAATGCCCAACAATACCATTTCACCATTATTACTTTTAGAAATTATCATTTTTTAATAACACAATCGTGTTTAAAAAAAACAGTAAGGAATGAAAAGAAACAATAAATTGAAGTAAGAGACAATGATTAACATAAGTAATATGAGTTGAAAGCATAACCTCTTTAATTTTTTATATAACGATACAACTTGTTTTAAAAAAACAACATCAACGACGACAACAACGTAACAACGGCTATAACAATAACAGCAACGACAACATGTATAGGAAAATACAAGGGATAAAATTCTAACCGATGGTCAACGTTGAATTATATATTAATAAAATTATTGATGCTTTAATACCTAGTACTCATTGCAATAATTGTTGTACTCACGTACTGTTCTTCTTTTTGTTATTTTATATATATATAAATGGTGTGTTTTCACAGGCGTTGAGTCGTGAATGCCAACATTTCCATCCTCTAAATACCATAATCCGTACGGATACTTCTATAACGTAACAATTTAATCTTTTTTTTGAACGACATTTAATATTTTATATTCATCAAATTAAGAAACTGCCTCGGCCTTGAATCGAATACCAAAGCATACAATAAAATCTATTAAAGCCAAATAAGAAAACACCAAACGGACACTATAAAACTATTAATAACGTAGAAGGAAAAAAATGGAACACAAAAAAGTAAAAACAACAAACAAAGCAAAACGAATAAATTAAAAAAAATTGCATCGACCAAGATTCTTTAGCTAAATCGAAGTAAAAAAGATGAGAGGAAGAGGCGGAGCCGTGAAGGGTGGTGAGGAGGCAAGAAGAATGGTGGTTGGACACCAATGTGGTCTGGTGGTTGCCGATGTGCACTAATGTGGTCCTGCAGCAAGGAGAATAGCGGTGGTGCGAAAAGGATGAAGAGGTGAGTGTAATCTTAAACGACAACGGTTGCTGGGGTCAGCTGCAATCCGGTGGTTATGAGCTGGGGTCTTCGGTTGTGGTTTGGTGGTGGTTGATGAAGAACGTAACTTAGAAATCAAAATGAGATTTGTGTATGGAAAATATGAAGTAGGAAGCGCCCAGGGTTTCTAAAGAATAAAAATATGTATATTATATTATTCAAAAACAATAAAGATTATTAAAACAAGTTCTAAGTATTAACCTGTAAAGTACCTGTTTTGACACAAATTTTATTGTGTTTAACGTGTCAATCTATAGAGAATATGTATAGAGGCTGAAGTAACCAAAGTCTTTCTGCATGCATGCTGCACAATACTAAAAAGAATGTTTCGGAAGTTTCATACATGCAACAGAAATATTTTAAATGTGAAATCTTCCGAAGCCAAGACCATTAAGAAATCAATATACTGAAATCTTGAAAACCATTAAGAAATCAATATACTGAAATCTTGAAATCAATATACTGAAATCCGGTGAAATCTTTCGGAAGTTTCATAAAGTAACACTTGTAATAGAACATTAAGAAATCAATATACTGAAATCTTGAAAACCATACACTTGTGTATCTTGCTCTTGTGTTTTGTCTCTTAATTAATTGTGTTCTTTGTGTCTTTACTTGTGGTTAATCCCGTTCACTGTTTGATTAAGTTTAGTTGCTCACCTCTTTGTGTTGTTGTGTTGTAAGTGACCCCCTTTACCGGTTCTGCACAACCTGTTAAGGACACGAAACCTGTTAAGGACACGAAACCTGTTAAACTTAAACAAGTAACATGTTAGTTTTATGTCTTGTCGTGTTAACGAGTACATGACAAAAATTGTCAGCTATACTTATTCCTTTCTTGAACACATGTAAAACAACCAAAGTTACTCATCATCAATGATTAGTTTTAATATAAATCTAATATAATGTAATAAACAACTATTGCATTTTATTACTTTTTTTATCTTTGAGAATTGAACCATGTATGTTGTTACGGGGTTCTTTTGTGATGGGGTGATTAATTTTCTCATCCAAGATTCTAGTCTTTCACCTCCTTTCAAACCTATCCCCTCAAGGTCAGTGAACACCAAACAACTTAATCATTTTAGTGCAATCAATGGTGAAAAACTCCATTTGATTGACTCACCCGTTTTATTCATGTTCCATCCTCCTAATCTATTGAGATATACTATTGTCATATTTTGTTTTATTGAGGTTTGTTGTTATCACGTTCGAACAAATGCGACGATAGCAAACTTCAATCAAACAAAGTATGGCAAAAGCAGGCCTCAATCTCACAGCAGACCTCAATCGGATAAAGGTACACCTCAAAACAAAATGTGAAGGTAATTGAAATCTCATAGCAGACATCAATCGAGCAATATGAGTTAGAGTTAATCGAAGCTTTTAAATTGAAGCATCTGGTCTTATTAATCTCTTTATATTTTTTAGTTTTAATTGAATATTAATTGATTAATTTGTTTTAATTGGATGAATATAGTGTTGAAAAATACTAAAATAACATCATATTTGGCGGAGATCTTAACGCAGTTATTGAAGTGGATGAAAATGATAACATTTTGTAAATTAGAGTAACTAAAATAACAAAAAAAAAAAGTTTTTGAATTGAAATGGCAAATTGAACAACATAAAAATGACATCTATATAATATATATAATATATATATATATATATATATATATATATAATATATATATATAATATATATATATATATATATGTGTGTGTGTGTGTGTGTGTGTGGTGTGTGTGTGTGTGTGTATGTATATATATGTGTATATATATACATACACACACACACACACACACACACACACACACACACATATATATATATATATATATATATATATATATGCAGGACCGGTGAAGGGGTTCTACTTACAACACAACACAAAAAGGAGATTTAACCAAACTTAAACAGACAGTGAACTGGATTAATCATAATAAGATACTAAGAACACAAGTAATGTAAGAGACATAACACAAGAGCATAAGGATATGGTTTTTAAGAATGTAGTATATTGCTTTCTTTATGTTCTATTACAAGTGTTACAAAGCATAAAGGAAAGATACAAGAACATGAGATACTTATACTACATCCTACAACCAGCTATACTTTGAAAGTCAGATGGATATAAGACACAACAAAATCAATTATAAAGTCAAAAGGCAGATTGCCTTTTGACTAGTGACTATGACATGCCATAGCTCACATCCTTATCTATTACAAAAAGGATAAAGTACATGAAGTAGAAAGTTACAGACTCAAGACCTCAATGTACAATTACCTAAAGCATGGATCTTTTCACCAACTCATGCAAGTTGGTGACTTTACAGAGATACAACGGAAAGGTGTCTAGCTTTATGGAAAAGTACATCAGATAAAGCATGTTACTAAAAGTCTTCGGAAGAAATCTGTCTTCAAGAGTTGAAGCTTCGAAGACTTTGTCTCTGAAGCTTCTGAAGACTTCATATTTGGCTTCGGAAGATATTGGTCTTGGTTTCGGAAGATTTTACACTTAGAGTATTTTCTGTTTCTTGTGTAAAACTTCCTAAGCATTCTTCTTTAGTGCACTTGTGCAGCATGCAGGATTGACTTTGGATGTTTGGGTTGCATCAACCTCTTCATACATTCTCTACAAACTCCCCCTAGGCTCATGCTACCAAAACACTTAGTAGACTTCAGATATCAACAATCCTCATTAGGATGATCACCATTCCTTTCTTCATAAGGTGATCAGGATCCTTAAGACTGTCAAAATGTCTTCTCAAGTCAAAGAGATCATGCAGAGGCAACTGAAACATGTCTTGCCAAGTGTAGATATCTTTAGTGCCTTGATCTCTAATGACATGCCATCTTTCTGGATTTATGGTGTATGTCCAAGAGAAGATGGGTCTTCCTGATGCTAGAGGAGCTGTTTGAATTGGAGTTGATGTAGCATCCTCTAGCTACACATCCTCAAGATGTTCTTACTCATCCTGAGGTTTAGAAGAGGGTGCAGTATTCTTCTTCTTTGGCTTTGGTTTAGAAGCCATCCTCTTCTTTCTCTTTACAAGTTTTAACTGAGAAGACTGGCCTACAGTACTAGATTGATCTTCATTGTCTTTCTCAGTTGGGTCTTTTACTCTCACAGGTTCAGATTGAGAGTGAGATTGACCCTGCTGTGGATTAGAAGATGAAGCTTGCTGAGATTTAGCAAGAGGTCCAGGTTGTGTTGTCTCTGGTTGTTCAACCTTAAGCTCCATTTCAGGTGGGGCTTGACTTGGAGGGGAGTGTAAGTCAATGAGTGCTCCACTCTTGATCTTCTGCTTGATCATCCTAATATGCTCATCCATAGTGGATAGAGACATGGGGCCAAGTCTCTTTCTAGAGAATCCATACAGCTTCAAGAAGCTCATCATCCTCTGCCTGTCAGCAAATTTGTTCATGCTCTTTTGGATGATGGCTCTTGATTTAGCAGCTTCTTCCCTTAGCTTCCTCTTAGTTGTCTTTTTGTACTTGACTATCTCAAGTTCAAGTTGTTTTAAGTACTCAAACTCAACATAGTCATAGGACAAGGGAAGAAGTGCTTCTACCTGATAGACGTCTGTGGCACTCAGGTAGTTCATCTTGATCCTGTCTTCTTCTTTATCTACCTAAGGTTCTTGTTGAACCACATCCTCCTATGCAGGACTTTCTTGAACTGGAGAGAGGGTAGGCACATGCTTGTACAGTCTTTTCTTCCTTCTGTCTTCTTTGATTTGTACTAGCAATTCTGTATCTTCTGCCTCCTTCTTCTCCCTTGACCTTTACAGGTCAACCAATTCATTCAACTCTTCTAAGGGGAGAGATATGACAATATCTATGTCATAGTTCCTTGTCTGCAAATAGTTTATCCTGACTGCCCTTAACTCTGGCTAGAGAGAGGTTGAGAAGCACCTTCACCAGTAAGTGTCTCAAAAAGGGCATTGATCTCTGCAGCAGTTGTTGGTGATAAGACTGGGCTCTCAAGTTCTGTCACTGGGCCTTCAGTCAAGGTTTCCCCTATGAAGCTAATCTTAGGGTCTGCCTCAACATCCAGTTGACCGATGACATTACCTGATTCCCACAGTCTTCTTCTTAGGCTGAACTCTGCAGTGATCCGGTCTTGGATTCCTTGAGCCAACTTGTCAGCTTGTCTTGATTTGCTTGGATTGACAAGTGTCATGCTGACTAGATCCAGACTATCATAATAGTTCAAGGTTTGAAAATTGAAGATCTCTTGCTGCCCTTGAACTTTCATGATGATTAGGGCTCTCTTGTTGCTGTCATACCTCCATCCAATGATACGATTGGAAATTGATGGAGATGACATGGCCCTTGGTATACCTTCCTCAAACAGACTCTGTATTAGGGAGTCTATTGAGTCCATATCAATATGAACTTGAGGAAGTTGTTAAGTAGGCACAATTGCAAGTGAGGATGGTGAGTCCTCAATGTCCATACTCCCTGAGGAACTCCTAGGTTCTGTGGTAGTAATGACTTTCTCCCCCTTTTTGGTAGCATCACCCACTTGCATAGATGACTTTCTCCTAGGTTGAAGTCCTCTTAAAGGTCTCCCAGCTATTTGTTCCTTAAGATATGAAATCTCAAGTTGCTGATCATTGACCCTGTTCTGCAAGGTACTTACTTAAGATTCAAGGTGACTAACCTTGAAGACTAAATAGGTGCATGTTATAGACAGTTGTTGCGCCTTTAGTCTTAGATTCCCATCATCTTCATCAGAAGAGTCATTGGGGGATGAGATGATTAGACCAAAGTCCTCACTCTCAACACCAGCTTCAGGTTCTTGGCTGTTGGATTTCCTCTACTCACTGGCAATCTCAGTTGAGATGTCAGTGGGCTGAGTTGCCATGGTTGAGGTCTTAATTATGTAATCACTTTCAAAAGTGAGAGCCTCTTCCATATGGACATCCTGAACAGGTTCAGAAGTGTCCACCTTAGTAGTAGGTGACTGATGGGGGCTAGAAATAGGAGTCTCAGAAGCACTCATCTCTTTTTGAGTAGGGGAAAAGAAGAGAGAATCATGGTACTCACTGAAACGTAGATCTTCATCAGTGTAGAAATCAAGGTTGGGGATTGGTTGGTTGAGATCTATAGGCTGGGGATGGTAACTGTCCCCTGAAGGTTGATCACTTGATTGTTGAGACTTAGAGTGATGGCTTAAGGCAGTTTGGCTAATGAGCTCATCAAGCTGAGCATCAGGAACCTCAACACTGATTCTTGAATAGATGGGAGTGGTCTGCTCCTCAGGAGAAGTGGGAACTCTAGTGTCCACTTCCTCCTGTATGGGCGAGTATATAGGGACCTCCATAGACTGAATAGTCTGAGCAGGGGTTCGTTAGGATTTTCTTTGGTAGGTGAAGGTGATTTGAAGCTGTGTGGGTGGTTAGGTTGTAGCAGGTGTGGGTTCAACACTAGCTGGTGCTGCTACGTTGTCACCTTGAGCAATGAGCTCTAACATTTTTGGGACTAGGGTTATTTCTACCCCACAGAGAAGCCAACAGTGGGCTTTCTCAGTATTTTAAAGATGCTGGGCTTCATCTGTCCCAGTTTAAGAGTATTACATGTCCCCCTTAAGTGTGAGCCTAGTTCATAGTTAAGAATGTACTGAACATATCTAGGGAACATGTAATATTCTAAGGAATCTAAATTTGCAAGTAAGTTAGTATAAACAAATTGAGAATACCTAAACTTGATCCCATGAATCATTCCATGAATAATGAAGGAGATATCCTCAGGAATCTGGTCCCATCCACCATGCTTGTTTGATAAGCTGTGGATGACCACATAGAGCAGAAATCTCCACCGGATGAGACCTTCCCTTTCCTAAAGGTCTTTACAAAGAAGTCTCCCTCATATCCCATCTGCTCAAAGGAATGATTAACAGCTTCTTTGGGAAAGAACACCTCACCTTCTTCATCATCCAGCTAAAGATGCATGTTGATGATGGCCGGAGTGATGAAGACTGTTCTCCCATGCACTGTGGCAGACAGTGCCTTCTCCCCATCCATAACGACCTCTTGGCAGGTCTTCCAAAATTCAAGTAGATGATCCTCATACAATGGAGGATCAATGGTTAGGGAGGTGAAGTAGTTGGATAAAGCAAAGAAACAGCAAACCTCTAAGAAATGAGGATCTTTCTCAGAGCTTAATAGAGCAACTTGGTTGTGTTGCCTGTGTAGCTACATGGTACAGGTTGGGTCATTTTTGTGAGCAAGGTTGGCCATTGTGAGGTAGCTTAAAGATGAAGAAAGAAAGAAGAAAGAAATTTCATTGAGAAATTTAGGATTTTAGGTTTGGAGGAAGAAGCAAATGATAGAAAGAGGGGGAAACCGTTGAATTTATATGTGAAAAGGATTTCAGATAAAGTTTAATGAAAGAGGATAAATTTTGAAATCCGGATGTCGGTCCCACCTCTGAAAAAGTAGTTTAATTTGGCTCAAAAAGTAGTTTTCTTGGAAGTCAAAAAGCTTCCGAAGGTAAATTATCTTCGGAAGTTTTAATGAAAAAGCTTTCGAAGCTAAAATGACTTCGGAAGAATTTCCTGAGAGTTTTGAAAATTTTGCTCCGGAAGAGAAATTTAAAACTTGAATGCTTTGGTCATAAAAGAGCAAAGTTTCCGAGAGTTAATTTTGCTTCGGAAGGAAAAGGTCCTTGAAAATATATAAGTGTCTGAGACAAGCATTTAAGCTTCGGAAGATATTTTAGAAATCTCTTCCGAAGGTAAAATTTCTTAGACAATTATTTGTTTTGAAGGCATGATTTTCTTCCGAAGGTAAAAACATATCTTCCGAAGGATCAAAAAATTTCAAAATTCTAAGGAAAGTCTTCAAAAAGGTTTTTCATCCAAAGAAAACAAGAGCTTATGAAAGTGATGAACTAGACAACTTAGAACACACATATTTTAAGAAATAATAATAACTAGTTTTAAGAAAAAAGCTACTCAAGGTTGATCATCCCAATAGCTGATATTAGATATTTAAATCTCTATTCATCAAAAGCCTTTGTAAACAGATTAGCATATTGTTCATCTGTGTGAACCTTGAATAGTTTAATTAACCCATTTTTATAATTATCTCTTATTAAATGATACCTGGTATTGATGTGTTTGGTCCTTGAGTGCTGTACAAGATTCTCTATGAATGAAATGACACTATTGTTGTCTATATGAATGGGAGTCTCCTTGAAGTTTAACCCATAGTTTAGCATTTGATTCTGAATCCAAAGCACTTGAGCATAACAGCTTGCAGCAGCAATGTATTCAGCTTCAACAGTTGATGCAAAGACACATGATTGTTTCTTGTATTGCCATGAGACCACCCTTCCACCAGATGTAGACTTTGCATCATGTTGCAACCACCATAATCACTATCTGTATATGCATACAGATTGAAGTCAGGATTCTTAGGATACCAAAGACCAAGTGGTGAAGCACCTTTGAGGTATTTTAGAATCCTCTTAACAGTGATGAGGTGAGACATCTTAGGGTTGGCTTGATATCTTGCACAAATACATGTAGCAAACATGATATCAGGCCTACTAGTTATAAGATACATAAGAGACCAATCATAGCCCTGTAAAGGTGTTCATCCACACATTTCCCCACAAGATCAGGTCCAAGGAGTGGTTTCTTGCTATGGGTGTCTTTGCAATCTTACAATCAGTCATATTGAACCTCTTGAGTATGTCCTGAACATACTTTGATTGACTAATGAAGATGCCATCTTCAACTTGCTTCACTTGAATTCCCAAAAAGAAATTGAATTCCCCTATGGCACTTATTTCAAATTTGTCCGTCATCAACTTCTCAAAGTCTTTGCAGAGCTTTGGATTGGTTGAATCAAAGATGATGTCATCTACATACACTTGAACTAGCAGTATGTCATTTCCCTGTCCTTTGATAAAGGTTCCATCTATCGTACCTCTCCTGTATCCATGTTTGCAAAGATACTCAGAAAGTGTCTCATACCACTTCTTGGGTGCCTGATGCAGCCCATAAAGAGCTTTGTCAAGCTTGCAGACATAATCAGGATGATCAGGATCTACAAAACCAGGTGGTTGTTTGACATACACCTCTTCATCAATTACGCCATAAGGAAAAGCACACTTCACATCAAGTTGAAAGACCTTGAAGTTCTTGGATGCAGCAAATGCCAGGAATATGCTAACAGCTTCCAGGCTTGCTACAGGAGCAAGGACATCAGTTTAGTCAATCTCTTCTTCTTGTGTATATCCTTAAACAACTAGTCTAGCTTTGTTCTTGATGATAATGCTTCTATCATCTTTCTTATTCCTAAACACCCATTTGGTACCAATGGTAGTCTTCCCATAAGGAAGAGGACAAAGGTTCCAAACTTTCTGTCTTTTGAATTGAAGCAGCTCCTGTTGCATAGCTTCAACCCAACTTCTATCCTTTAGAGCCTCATCAACTTTATTTGGCTCTATCTGGGACAAGAAACAAGAGTGAAGATAAATATTTGTTTCATGGGTTTGTCCTCTTGTTCTTACCCCTGTGATAACATCTCCAATAATGTTTGTGGTAGGGTGAGACTTGTGGATTCTTAGCTGAGGGACCACAATGAGTTGTTGAGAGAGATCTAAATTTGAAAAATTTAGATCTGGTTTAGATGATTCACCCACCACTTTAGCATACTTATCAAGAGAGACTTGATCTAAGGAGTGTGTCACATCATTGATGTTGTCATCTATAGAGTGGTTATCCGCATCAAGAAAGTCTTGATCACTGTCACCACTACCATCATTGTCTTCTACAATTGAAGCATCTTTATCTGGTTGTTGAACCTTTGAGCTGGAATTTAAAGGCATCCCAGATGTATCAGCTGAAGTTGTCATTGTAGTGCTGATAGAAACCTCATTTGCAGAAGTAGTTCCAACTGGAGCTAAAGATGTGTTATTTGATGGTCTTCTTAGCTCAAATCTTGGATCAGATCACCTGTGTTTAAATTTTCTGCAGATCCTGAAACAGTCTCACAAGATTTGTTAAAACAGTTGGTAACTAAATCAAGATCAAAAAGCCAATCAGGACCAGAACCAGCTACACAAGGTGTGTGTTCATTGAAAGTCACATTGGCTGACTCCTCAAAAATTCTAGTTCTGAGATTGTATATTCTATAAGCCTTAGCTTAGGAGGAATATACAATAAAATGTCCATCATCTGATTTCTCAACAAATTTGGCAATTTGATCTTTGCTATTCAAGATGGTGCAAGGACAACCAAATGACCTAAGAAAACCAATGAAAGGTTTCCTCTTGTGCTAAAGTTCATAAGGAGTCTTGCCATGAGTCTTAACTACTAAAACTCTATTCTGCACATAGCAGGCAGTGTTGACTGCCTCTGCCCAAAAGGTGATGTGCAGTTTAGAGTCAGGCAACATGGTTCTTGCAGCTTCAATCAGTGAATCTTGTAAAGTCATCTGTGATCACTGAATAATAAGAGGTCCTTCCTAGACTCATTACACTGGTGGGGCCAAAGAGATCCATATGTAACAACTGTAGGGGTGTAGTGATGGAGTTCATTTCCTTAGGCTTGTGAGATACCTTATGTTGCTTCCCTTTCAGGCATGCAACATAATAAGGGGGTGGACTTGTAACGGCCATAATTTTTCTTGAAGCCGACGAAAGAAGAAAAGAAATAAAGTCCAAAGTCGAGGGACTAAACTCGCAAACGGGAGAAACTTGGATGAGTGGAAGTATAAATAGGGAGGGTAGCCCACACCCTCTCCATTCTTGCCATTTTCAGCCAAAGAGAGGGAGAAGAGAAGGAGAAAAGAGGAGAAAAGCTTGGTTCGGGTTGATTCGAGCGTGGAAATCGACGTGTAGCGGGTCAAATCGAAGCTCTACTTGAAAATATCTTTTATGTGAGTTCTAGAAACCCTCTTTTACACGTTTTTGAATGATTTGGGGCTGGAACACATCTGAAAACCATTTTTCGAGTTTTTGGGTGTAAACATGTTTATGTATGTATGTGTATGTGTATGATTCGTTTGGGGATTGAATTCGGGCTTGGTTGTGCTTGAATGGTGTCATGGTATGCTCTTCTAAGGTTTAGAATGGTTGATTTGAGCTTAGAAGAGGTTTGGAAGAGTTTGGAGGCTGAACTTGGTGGCTGTAGTTCGGGATGAACTGCATTCTGCGCCCAGCTAGGGCTATGTGGCTGGAGGACCATGCAACCAAATGGCATGCAACTAGGGGCCATACGCACAGAAGAGGTGCGACTAAGGTTCATTCGTGTGACTGAGAGCCATACGCACGAGGGCTATGCGACTGAAGGAAATGCGGATGAAGGTCATGCGACTGAAGGAAATGTGGATGAAGGTCATGCGACTGAAGGTCATGCGATTGGATTCCAGACGCATGTAAGTCATGCGATTGAGGTTCATACGCACGAAAGGTGTGCAACTGAGGTCCATACGCCTGGATGTCATGCGACTGAGGTCCATTCGCATGGAAAGCATGCGATTGGAGGCTATGCGACTGGAGGTCCATTCGCCTAAGTGTTCTCATACGCATGAGAGACCACGCGAGCGAAAGGAGACGGCCCGAGACTAAAACGGTTCTATCTGATGATGAAAAGGAAGAAGAAGAGCCTGTGCAGGAGGTGGCACAAGGTTGTAACTATGGGGCGTTTTAACGATGCAAGCCCCCAACTTTTGATGGGAATGGCACTGTTGCTGCTGCTCACCGATGGATGAGGGAAATGGAAGTTGTTCTAAACATCAGCGAGTGTCGGGAAGACCAGAAGGTAAAGTTTGCTACCCACTCTTTTCTGGACTTAGCTTTGTGCTGGTGGGATGACATAGTCCAAGTTGAGGGTAGTCGGGCTATCAGAAGGATGAGATGGTCAGAACTGAAAATGCTGGTGATTGAGGAGTTTTTTCCTCACCGTGAGATGGATAAAGTTGAAAGAGAGTTCTTGCAGCGAGAGGTGGGAACAATGACGCATCAGCAGTACACCACCAAATTCAACAAAATGGCACGGTTGGTGCCTGATCAGGTGATGCCTCTTTCGCGAAAGATTAAAAGGTATATTTAGGGCTTGCCAGCGGATATCCGTAGGCACATGATCGTTGCCCGACCGACACGTTTAGTTCGGTAGTTGATTTGGCGGGAAGGTTGTATGATGAAAAAACTGTGGTGGTGGTGGCTGAAGACAGCGAGAAAGGTGATGGAGACCGGAACTGGAAGGGAAAGAGAACTAGATGGGGTGGTGACTCGACGAATAACAAGCACACATGGGGGAATGACCGCTGTATGGTCACACCTGGTGCGGGGACGAACAGACGTGGTAAATGCGGGATGGAGCATTCGGGAGAATGCAAAAGGGGACCAAACACTTGCTTCAAGTGTGGGAAGCCTGGTCATGTGGCTAGAGAATGTGGGACTGTGAGATGTTACAATTGTGGAGAAGTTGGCCACTTAAGCAGGGACTATAAGAAGCCAAGGGCAGAAGGTTCGGGAGTGAAGAGGGCTGGAGGAGAAGGACAAAGGACGAACGCAGCGCCAACACGATGATGTAGGAGGAGGCTAGAGCGGACCCCGATGTTGTGTCAGTAAGAGTATAGATACGCCTTTCGATGTGGTCCTAGGAGCGGATTGTTTGGCGGACTACGAAGTAAGCATTGTGTGCCGCAAAAGATGATACGGTTGACAGCGCCTGACGGGAACACGGTGACGGTTTAAGGCGATCGAGTCACGACGATTCTGAAGGTGATTTCGATAGCGGTGGCAGGAAAGTATATGAGATGTGGACACATTGCCTACTTGGCCGATGTAAGGTATGTGGAGACACTAACGTACCAACTGTCAGATGTACCAAGACCTGAGTAAAGATTTTTGGTGGCAAGGTATGAAACGTGATATGGTGGAGCACGAGAGTAGATGCCTTACTTGTTCACAAGTGAAGTCCGAGCACCAAATGTCATATGGGAAGTATTGAGGTGATCGAGGCTACGACTGAGCAGCTCGAAAGGATTAAATTCTTGATGAAGGTAGCCCAAGGATAGACAAGAAGCCGTATGTTGGTAAACGGCGTAGACCGATAGAATTGCAGGTGGGAGACTGGAAAAGAGATGAGACAGTATTGCCACGATGGCTTAAGGAATAATAGGTTTTGGGGACGAAACGTATATAAGGGGGTGGACTTGTAATGCCCGGAAATTTTCCTTGAAGCCGACGAAAGAAGAAAAGAAATAAAGTCCGAAGTCGAGAGACTAAACTCACTAACGGGAGAAACTTGGATGAGTGGAAGTATAAATAGGGAGGCCAGCCCACACCTTCCCCATTCTTGCCATTTTCAGCCAAGAGAGGGAGAAAAGAAGGAGAAAAAAGGAGAAAAGCTTGGTTCGGGTTGATTCGAGCGTGGAAATCGACGTGTAGTGGGTCAAAACGAAGCTCTACTCGACGAGATCGTTTATGTGAGTTGTAAGACCCCTCTTTTACACGTTTTGAATGATTTGGGGCTGGAACACATTTGAAAACCATTTTTCAAGTCTTTGAGTGTAAACCGGTTTATGTATGTATGTGTATGTGTATGTGTATGTGTATGATTCGTTTGGGGCTTGAATTCGGGTTTGGTTTTGCATGAATGGTGTCGTGGTATGCTCCCCTAAGGTTTAGAATGGTTGATTTGAGCTTAGAAGAGGTTTGGAAGACTTTGGAGGCCGAACTTGGCGGCTGCAGTTCGGGATGAACTGGATTCTGCGCCAAACTAGGGCTATGTGACTGGAGGTCCATGCGACCGAATGACATGCGACTGGGGGCCATATGCACGGAAGAGGTGCGACTGAGGTTCATTCGTGCAACAGAGAGCCATACGCGTGAGGGTTATGCGACTGAAGGAAATGCGGATGAATGTCATGCGACTGAAGGAAATGCGGATGAAGGTCATGCGACTGGAATCCATACGCATGAAAGTCATGCGATTGAGGTTCATATGCACGAAAGGTGTGCGACTGAGGTCCATACGCCTAGATGTCATGCGACTGAGGTCCATTCGCATGGGAAGCATGCGATTGGAGGCTATGCGACTGGAGGTCCATTCGCCTAAGTGTTCTCATACGCATGAGAGACCACACGACCGAATAGGGTTCATACGCCCAAATGACCATGGTGTTGCCTGACTTTAGAGAAGTGCGGACGTAGACTCGGACCTTTGGGGTTGTTGATAATGTGATGGGTATGGATGACTTAAAAGGATGTATGATGATGAGCTAATGATGATGATGATGTGATGTATGAGGATGTGTGATGCCGTATGGCTATATGATGTGATTTGTGCGATATGTACGATGGACAGCATAAGGGATTATAGACACAGTGAGAGTTCAGTTTTGGTAATTGCTCCAATACGTGCGATGTGGTATTTACTGTGTGTTATGTAGCCGCGCCTTATGCGTGCGATCCGTGCGATATCTTCGGGTATGATGATGCAAGGGTGCGATTTGTGCGAAAAGTGCGATATGTATGAAATGGATGAACAGAAGAAATGATGTTATAAATGAATAAAGCAGATGATAATCTAACGACGTAAAGAAGATAATAATTATATTATCTCTGTGTATGTATGTTGTGTGATCGCGTATGAATGTAACGAATGGTTTTAATGAAAGAAAATTATGTTTTATTATAAAACTAGAACTCACTCAGCAACGCTGACTTTGATGTGATTCTAGTTGGCAGGTATGTTGCTGATGATGGCACGGGGCGACTACTCAGTTCTTTTGAAATGGCATCTATTGTTTTTAATGCTTTTGTAATGAAATGTAAATTGATATTGTGAAATAAATAGATGTATTATTTTGCAAAAGCATTTTGATGAAATGAAAAGGTGGTTGATAATGTTTCCGCTGCAAAGCTTTTATGTAAGAAGATAAAATATATGTTTTATGTGCGATGAGGATCCAGCTGTATGCGTCCCGGGAACGGGGCCTTACACTCTGTGAATGAGAAGAGCCATCTGCTAGACTATCTCCATGTACTCCAAGTCATCTAGATGGATATAGTCCAGATCTTCAAGGGTGAACAAAAAGCTGCCACAACTTTCATCAGAAGACACAAAAGCTTGAGAGAAACTAGTCTCTTGGAATGGGCTTCCTTAAGTGTAGTTTTCCCTTGGTGTCTCTGGGAAGGTGATGAAAGGACCCTTTTGTGAGTTGTCAGGGTAGCATATGAGATGATGTTGGGGTTATATGCGATCCCTTTCAACCACATACAGGACTGAACCCATTTGATTGTTGGAGTTAATAGATGAACCTTGCATGTTCATCTCCATCTGGTAGCCACTGAGAATCCCATCTAACTCTGTTAGAGTAAGAGTTTTCAGATTTTTAGTCCTTTTGATCACTACACAATAGTGTGTCCACTGCCTAGGAAGTGAAGACATGAACTTTCTTACAATGTCCCTGTTCTCAAGAGGAACTCCTCCATCCACAAGGGTATCCAATATCTCAACATACCTGAAGTAATGCTGAGTCATGGTTTCAGTTTCCATATAAATTTTGGAAATGGCTGCCATTTGAAAAGTTTAGAAGTTGTGTGTGTGAGGGATCTTAAGATGGTGAGATCTTATATCAAGAGCCTGGAAAGCTCGGATACCAAATGCAGGACCGGTGAAGGGGTTCTACTTACAACACAACAACACAAAGAGGAGATTTAACCAAACTTAAACAGACAGTGAACTGGATTAACCACAATAAGACACTAAGAACACAAGTAATGTAAGAGATGTAACACAAGAGCACAAGTATATGGTTTTCAAGAATGTAGTATATTACTTTCTCTATGTTCTATTACAAGTGTCACAAAGCATAAAGGAAAGATACAAGAACATGAGATACTTATACTACATCCTACAGCCGGCTATACTTTGAAAGCCAGTTAAATACAATTGACTAGACACAAACAAAATTAATTGTAGAGTCAAAAGGCAGATTGCCTTTTGACTATTGACTATGACATGCCATAGCTCACATCCTTATCTATTACAAAAAGGATAAAGTACATGAAATAAAAAGTTATAGACTCAAGACCTCAATGTACAGTTAGCAAAAGCATGGAGCTTTTCACCAACTCATGCAAGTTGGTGACTTTACAGAGATGCAACAGAAAGATGTCCAACTTTATGGAAAAGTACATCAGATAAAGCATGTTACTAAAAGTCTTTGGAATAAATCTGTCTTCAAGAGTTGAAGCTTTGGAAGACTTTGTCTCTGAAGATTCGGATGACTTCATCTTTGGCTTCGGAAGATATTGGTCTTGGCTTCGGAAGATTTTACACTTAGAGTATTTTATGTTTCTTGTGTAAAACTTCCTAAGCATTCTTCTTCAATGCACTTGTGCAGCATGCAGGATAGACTTTGGATGTTTGGGTTGCATCATCCTCTTCATACATTCTCTACAATATATATATATATATATATATATAATATATATATATATATATATATATATATATACATATATATATATATATATACTATATATATATACATATATACATACATATATACATATATATATATACATGCATATATACATACATACATACATATATATATATACATATATATATATATATGTGTATGTATAAATATATATATATACATGTATATATATATATATATACATGTATGTATATATATATACATGTATATATATATATATGTGTACACATACATGTATATATATATATATATATATATATATATATATATGCATATGTATGTATATATACCTACATGTATATATATACATATATATAATATATATATATATATATATTATATATATATATATACATATATATATATACATATATATACATACATATATATATACATATATATACATACAGGGGATGGTTCAAATGAGAACCATCTTTTTTTGTGAGAAGTATAGGAACCAATCTCGGCTACTCATTTTTTATCACATGCAAATCACACGTCATTTCCCCTTTTTTTTAAACGTTCGTAACTTTTTTTCACGACATCATTTTTTCAAAAAAAAAATCACCATAAAATTCAGTATTTTTTATCTTTTCAACGCCTACCATATTGATTTACTTTTCTAAAAAAATCGTACATCCGTTGTTTACTTGTGTGTAAATCTAGTTATACACATGTCTAGTACTGGATTTACACATATGTAAATCCGATATTACACATGTGTAAAATGAAATTCGTTAAAACAAACGGATTGCTTTTTATTTTTAATAATTTTTTTTATGAAAGAGGGAAATTTGGGGAACATTTTTGTGTTTTTATTTTTTTTATTTTTATGTTATTTTTTTATTTTTTATTTTTTTAAATATGTTTTTGTTAATTACAATTTTTAATTTTCCTTGATGAACAGATCAGCCAACCTCTCAAATGAATACATCTCGCGGATCGGTAGAAAGTGAGCACTCTTCGTCAGACGATCAACTATCACCCATATGGCATCATACCCCTTCGGCGTACGCGGCAGCTTCGTAATGAAGTCCGTGGTGATGTTCCGGTATATCAAAGGTTGGATCTTCCACTTTCATTCCGGTATATCCAAAGGTTGGATCTTCCCATATGGCTTTTGATGCTCAGCTTTCACCTGTAAACTAAGGCACTTACTCACATACTCCACCACGTTGCGCTTCATACCCGGCCATCAATAATCTTTCTTCATATCATGGTACATTTTCGTGGCACCAGGATGAATGGAGTATCGAGTCTTGTGAGCTTCATCCATTATCTTCACCCGTAGATCCCCAAAACGAGGAATCCACACACGACTTAATCGGGTTCTAACACCGAGTGTGTTTTCACCCAATTCCCCAACTAGACCTCTCATTCTTTCAAAGTTAAGATGATCTTCCTTCTGTGCTTCATCTTGAAACTCTTTGACTTGCTTCATTATATCAGAGGTCATGATCAGTTGACATGCCTTCACCCAAATCGGCTCGGGCCTCGCTTTCCGGCTAAGGGCATCAGCCACCACATTGGCCTTGCCCGGATGGTAGTGGATCTCACAATCATAATCCTTTATAAGTTCCAACCACCGTCTCTGCCTCATGTTTAGATCCTTCTGCTTGAAGAAGTACTTCAAGCTCTTGTGGTCAGTGAAGATGGTTCACTTCGTACCGTAAAGATAGTGCCTCCAAATATTTAGTGCAAAGACCACGACTGCTAGCTCCAAGTCATGAGTAGGGTAGTTGACCTCATGAACCTTCAACTGTCGGGATGCATAGGCTATAACCTTTCCTCTCTGCATTAACACGCACCCCAACCCCGAGTAGGAAGCATCAGAATAGACCACTAGATCTTCACTTCCTTCGGGTAATGACAGAACAGGAGCTTGTGTCAATCTCGTCTTCAATTCCTCAAATGCCTTCTCTTGAGCTTGACCCCATAGGAACTTCACATCCTTTCGGGTCAACTTAGTTAGTGGAGAAGCAATCTTAGAGAAGTCTTGGATAAATCTTCTATAGTAACCCGCCAAGCCCAAGAAACTACGAATCTCGGATATTGCATAACCACCTCCACTTTCGTCGGGTCCACCGTAATCCCATCGGGATTCACCACATGACCAAAGAACTGAACTTCGCGCAACCAGAACACACACTTGGAGAATTTAGCATACAACTTCTCCCTCCTCAGCGTCTCTAGACCTTCCGAATGTGGCCGGCATGCTCAATCTCGCTCCTCGAATAAATCAGGATATCATCAATAAACACAATCACTGATTTATCTAGCAGCGGCCGAGACACACGGTTCATCAAATCCATAAAAGCAGCTAGCGCATTGGTCAAACCAAAAGACATGACAAGAAACTCGTAGTGACCATAGCGTGTGCAAAAAGCTGTTTAGGGATATCTTTCTCCTTCACCTTCAACTGATGGTAACCAGATCGAAGATCTATCCTTGAAAACCAACTGGCACCCTAAAGCTGATCGAACAAATCATCTATTCTCGGTATGGGGTAGCGGTTCTTCACCGTCAATTTATTCAGTTCACGGTAGTCAATACACATCCTCATACTACCGTCTTTCTTCTTCACAAACAGGACCGGAGCACCCCAAGGAGAGATACTCGGTCTAATGAACCCCTTGTCAAGCAGTTCTTGCAACTGCTCCATCAACTCTTTCATCTCTGTCGGAGCCAATCGATACGGTGCCTTGGCAACGGGTTGGGCACCTGGTATCAAGTCAATCTGGAACTCAATCTCATGGTCAGGTGGCACTCCTGATAAGTCTTCTGGGAATACGTCTAGAAAGTCACATACAACGGGTACATCGGATAGTTGTGGTGTTGGTGTATTCACATCCTTTACATAGGCCAAGTAGGCACTACATCCACGACTAATACACTTTCTCGCCACCGCCATCGAAATCACTTTCGGAATCGTAGTAACCCAATCACCATAAACCGTCATTGAACTGCCATCAGGCGCTGTCAAACGAATCATCTTCTTGTGACACACAATGTTCGCTCGAAGTCCGCCAACCAATCCATCCCAAGAACCAAATCAAAACCACCCAAGGTCATCACGAACGGTCTAACAGGAAACTTATGACCTTCTAATTCCACATCACATTTTCTATCGCCTCATAAATCCTGGTAGACTTACCTATGGCAGTTTCTACATCAAAGGGCGCATCAACACGTCTGCTACTAACAGGCAGCTTAGCACAGAAAGCAGCAGAAATAAAACTTTTAGTAGCACCCGAATCAAATAACACATAAGCTAAAGTTTGGTTCACTAGAAATGTACCGGACACAACATCAGGGTCCGTCCTAGCTTCCTCCTGTGTCACAGTGAATGCCCTGGCGCTTGCCCTCGGTCCTTCACTTCCCGTCTTCTTCACCCCAGAACCCTCAACCCTCGACTTCTTACAATCTCTGCTCATATGACCACTTTCCCCATAATTAAAACATCTGCCTTCCAAGCAATCCTTTGCCATATGCCCTGTCTTCCCACACTTGAAGCACACATTCAAACCCAGCCTACATTCTCCCGCATGCTCCTTCCCACACTTGCCACACCTCCTCGATCCCGCTCCCGGTGTGGCCACGCGGCGGTCATCCACCCGTGCCTTTTTGTTACCCGTCGAGGCATCACCCCGACCAAACCTCCTCCCATTCCAGTTCCGATCACCACCACCCTTCTTATTCACTTCCGTCACCAGCACCTCCCGCTCATCATACAGTCTCCCTGTCAAATCAATCGCCGACCTAAACGTGCTTGGTCGGGCGGCGATCATATGCCTGCGGACATCCCCCGGTAAGCCCTGAATGTACCTCTTGATCTTCCGAGATAGAGGCGTCACCTGATCTGGCACCAATCATGCCATCTCATTGAACTTTGTTGTGTACTGCTGGTGTGTCATGGTTCCCGCCTCCAGCTACAGAAACTCCCTCTACAACTTATCCATTTCCCTGTGAGGACAGAACTCCTCAATCACCATCTTCTTCAGCGCAGGCCATCTCATTCTTCTGATTGCCCGATTACCCTCTGCTTGGACAATGTTGTCCCACCAGCATAGTGCCGAGTCCACAAATGAATGAGTGGCAAACTTCACCTTCTGATCTTCCTGACACTCGCTGATGTCGAGAACGGCCTCCATCTCTCTCACCCATCGGTGAGCAGCGGCAGCATTGCCATTACCGTTGAAAGTAGGGGCTTACATCTCATAAACACCCCATAGTTACAGCCTCGTGCTATCTCCGGCACAGGCTCTTCTTCTTCCTCCTCTTCTTCGTCATCCGAGAGAACCGTTTCCGGCTCTGGTTGTTCCCGTCCTCCCGAGGACCTGTTTCTCTCCTTTCTTTCCCCTTCTCTTACTGCCTTAATCACTTTGGTCACCACAGACGGTAGGATCGTCTGCATGACCTGATGGACTTCTTCCACCACAACCTCTTTACTGAGGCTCTCAGGTTGGCGCTCTCGTCGCCACCCTCGGATGAGGAGTCTCTGGTTCTTCATGAACCACCTTCTCAACTCTGGGTCTCCCTCTCTTGGGTCGCGGTTCAGCATCGTGACCTTCACCCCTTGAAGCTTTTGAAGATCTACCTCCCCATCACACACACACTGAAAGATTCAAATACCAACATGGTCATTCAAGGGAACAGCTCAGTTTATGGCAAGTATAGTAAGTCCCTAATTACAGTGGCTAGTTGTGATTAGCCACTTACTTTACTCTTCACACCCCAAGCATTACCTGTCCTGACTACATCAGTATTTAAATCCACATACCACACATAACACATACCATGCGCACATAAAACCGGTTAACTTTACGAAAATACCTGATGGCACGCAGCTACTCAGATTGGCATCCCATTCCCTTTCCATCCCATTATCAGTTTAAGTAAAGGTTTATTTTGAAAATTTACCCATTTCACTTAAACTTTGGCTCTGATACCAACTTGTAAGGCCCCGTCTCCGGGACGCTTACAGTTGGTCATTCATCGCACATAAAACATATAATTACATTTGTCTTAAGAAAATATTGCAGCAGAAACACTCAAAAATGACATCTCATTTCATTATAAAGACTTTTCCCAAATAATACATCATTATCTGGTTACAAAATACAAGTTTGCATTACATCACAAAAGCATTATAATTGGATGTCATCCCAAAAGAGCTGAGTAGCCTCGCAGTGCCATCCTCAGCAATCACTATCTGCTAACTGGAAAACATATAAAAGGTCAGCGTTGCTGAGTGAGTTCTAGTTTTTATAATAAACATACTTTAGTTTCATTAAAACATTTCATTACAAGTGTATGTGATCATACATCATACGTACATACAGATAATATTATTATTATCTTCATCATTCTTTCGTTCATACTTTCATTCGTTTGTTATAACTTTACTTGCACATCGGATATCTCTCGTACCAATACCATATGCTACACCCGAACAATTTAGCTACTGGGCCGAAGTCAATAAATGAACAGCTGAGCGTATGCCACAGTACTAGAGGTAAGCGATAAAGGCACTACATGTTTGGTCGATCACAAAGAAGGACCCTGATATCCAATGCTTGCAAGAATTCTTTCATTCATTCATTAATGCATGCATTCATCATCATGTTCCTCTTTCATTATCTTTCACTTTACGTTACATAATACTTCGTTCATTCATTATCATAACACGTAAAGTCACAGGAAAGATAAACATACATCATAATAAGGAACATAACATGCACAGTCATTACGTCATACAGGGTAACATCATACATACATGACATGCATCATGCAACATCATCATTATGCCCTACCTGCTCTCTAAGGCCATAACAATTATCTTATGTGCTCTTACGGGAACCTTTATATCAACACTTACATCTGCACTTTCCTCCGAAAGTCAGAAGTCAAACTATACTTTCCTCGGGTGCAACAACCTTATTCAGGCGTATGGACACCCTTTAGTCGCATGGCCTCCATGCGACTGAACACTATGCGAATATACTAATGCGGATGAACACTCATGTGAATGAACACCCAATCGTGCGAATGGACAATGCGGATGGACCTCATGCGAATGGAACTAATGCAGATGAGCACTTATGCGACTTGACCTCCAATCGTATGACCTCTATGTGACTGGCCTTTCACTCGTGCGAATGGACCTACAATTATGCGAATGGACCCCAATCGTGCGAATGGACCCCAATCGCACCCTATTCGGCCGTATGGCCTCCATTCGGCCTCCAGTCGTTCGCCTAGCCCTAGCTGATGCAGAATGCAGTTCATCCCGATTGCAGCCGAGGGTTTTCGGCTCCAAACTCATCTAAACCCATTTTTTACCCTAAATCGGCCATCCTAAACCTTAGGGATGCATACCACGACACCATTCAAGCGCACACAAGCTCATAATCAAGACTCAAACGCATCATTCACACACATACACATACACAAACGGGTCAAACAATCACATACTCAAAAACCCGAATTAGATGTTTTCCAGCCCCAAAATCATTTGAAAACAAGTAAAAGAGGGTCCTAGAACTCACACAAATGAGCACAACGACAAGGGCTTCGATTTGGCTCGCTTCTCGACGATTTTGGTTACTCGAACCAACCCGGACCAACACTTTTCCTCTTTTCTTCCTTTCTCTCTTCTCCTCTTTTCTTTGGCTGATTTGTGAGTGTGTGGGGAGAGGGTAAGGGCTGCCCTCTCCCTTATATACTCCCACTCACCCGACTTTCTTTCGTTGGTGAGTCTGGTCCCTCGACTTTGGACTTTATTTCTTTTTCTCCCTTCGTCGGCTTTAAAATAATAAATAACCAGGTGTTACAGTAGGTGTTAGAAAGATAAAATACTGAATTTTATGGTGAAATGTTTTTGAAAAAATGATGTCGTAAAAAAAGTTATGAACATTTAAAAAAGAGGGAAATAACATGTGATTTGCATGTGATAAAAAATGAATTGTTCATATATATATATATATATATATATATATATACAAAATAAAAATATATTATCATCATCTAACCCTTATCACCATCATCTAACCCTAACCCATCATCTATCCCTAACACATCTCTCACTCTCTTGTTATTCCTTCATCGCCACCATCATTGCTCACCGCCACCCGCCACCACCCACCACACACCAGCCATCACTAATAAAAACCCCTCGGCCGCATCATGCTACCATGCTTCTTCCACCCTCATAATTATGTTTCCACCACCTCAAACTTGTCTTCCCTCTATCTGATCGAAAAACCTCCAAATTATAGAGCCCAAAATCAAATGGAGGTGGGGTGACAGTGTCACACCCCGACCGACGGCGGAATTATCGAGGTGGATGAATGTGAAACGATTGTTCATAGCTCATAGAATTTAATGAGTTAAAATGATACTAAAGGCCATTTTTCATTGAATAAATTAGACAATTAAGTCATTACAAGACAATAAAGATTTAAACAACAATATAAGATATTTATTTAACTAAGTTCAAGTCCTATATGGGCAAGAAGATTTTTTCAAGTAGCAATCCTGAAACATGTTAAAAATAAAGGGTCAACTTTGAAAGTTGGTGAGTTTTCATGGGTTAAACATATATATGTATATATATATATATAAAATTTAAAAGTACCAATTCATGTCAATGGTTATGAATTATGCAAGTTTATAGAACACATATAGCTACAAGACCAAGAATAAGTTTACAAGCTTATAACGATTAGCTAAGTGTAATTGGTTCCCATGATGAACAAGTCATACGCCATCAGGAGCCGACAATATCGGCTTTAGCACCAAATAGGCTTGTCAGGCTCATAGATCTAAGACATCGTCAAGCTAGCAATAGTTAATGATTTTCAACATATAATGTATCTCATATAACACTTACAATAATATCAATATCCATGACAAAAAGTAAAGATGAATTGCATGTGCATTTACAAGTATCAAGATGTTTACAAGTGTATGTTTATAAGGTTAACATGTTTCACCCTAAAAGATGTGAAATAAAGTAAAAAGGGGGCATAAAGAACTCATATGGTATAATGATGGTTGTAGTGTACATAAGAAATCTTGGATGTTCAAGAGTCAAAGTTGATGTCCTAAATGATAAAAAGAAATAATAACTTGAGATAGGAATTCATTACAAGTAGTTAGGACGTTTAGAGAATACCAAAAAGCGAAAGGTAGGTTGGAAAAGGATTATTGTACCAATTTTAGATTCTGGACAGAATGTTTGGTACATGTTTAAATAGGTTTTAACGGTTTCATAAAATTATAAAAATTTATGGTTGACTTGTTCATAGTCTTCTAGACAACTTCTATTTAGAAACATGTTTATGAAAAGACCCGTAAATAAGTCAAAACAGCAACACAAGACAGATGTTGAAATGCGCACTTATCTTGTGAAGGCTATTGTTGAGTCGTTCGATTGAGTTTTAAGACATTATAGACTGTCTCTTAAATTTTATTCAATGTACTTAATTTCAGAGTCTGACTTTACTCAAATTTATTTTGTTATGACCAAGTTATGGTTAGTTGAAGTTAAACTATATTCAGCTAAAATTATAGTAAGACACTTATGTGCACTTTTAAAATTTTTAAAGAATGAAACATGTTAGAACAAATTTATTATGTCGATATATGATATATTAGACTTCATTTAAGCTATATAAAAATATTTCAAGACTTCGGCATAGCCATCACTTAGATAAATAATCTTGTGGGATACCCGAATGCGGCGGCATAGCCGTCCATATGCAAACGGGATTCTTTGTTTACGTTAGTTTGATTTAAGAATGTTAGTGATTATAATAAGGTTAGTGAATGTTAGAAGGTTAATGATCAAATGAAAATGATTAAAATTAAAAGAGATTTAGTAGAAGAAAGAATAAAAGTAAGAACATAAAGTTATGAGAACAACTGGATGTTAGGATGATTGAAACAATATAGAAATACATAATATAAGAACAATAAAAGATTACCTTAGTATTAGAAACTTCTTGAAATTACTTATAAACGGAAATTCTTGAAATTGATTATAACCAAAGGATGATGAAAGGTTTGTGTGAGAGATTTATAGAGAATAAGCAAATGAAAAGTGATGCCTAAAGCTTACTTTTATAGTTGAGGCTAGAAAGGGGTTATGAATGGTATTAATGGTGAGTTATAAATCTTTCAAAAGTGGGTTATGATTAGAATTTAAAATAAATATAAAATTAAATAATTTAAATAAATAAAATAATAATTACAATTTAAACTCTAAACTTATGAAGACTCTGATTTTAATTAAACAACTTTTATTAAATCTTTATAGCCTTTATAAATCTTACAAGAACTTGTAATTTGATTATTATTTTAGTTTAAGTTTTAAAATCTTATAAATATTAATAACCTTTTAATATTATAAAATTCATTTTATAAATTATAGAATTTAAGGTAAATTGATTAAGTGACACATTTATTGTTTTTGGAACATATAAATAAATAAAATGACTAAATAATGAATTTTATTTACAAGATTGATTCAAACGGGTTTGGGTTTGGGTTTATACTTTGAAAATGTGTAACACCCGGATATTTTCTTTGAAGCCGACGAAAGAAGAAAAAGAAATAAAGTCCATGGTCGGGGGACCAAACTTGCCAAAACACGAGAAAGTTCGGAAGAGAAGAGAATAAGAGGGGATGGCAGCCCACACCCTCTCCACATCTCCAAAATTCAGCAAAGAAAAGAGAGGAGAAGAAGAAAGGGAGAAAAAAGAGAAAAAGGCTTGATTCGAGTGGGTTCAAGCATGAAAATCGTCGTGTAGCGGGTCCAAACGAAGCTCTACTCCTCGGTGTTGTTTGTGTGAGTTCTAGGACCCCTCTTTTGAACGTTTTTGGTCAATTTTAGGGCTGGAAAACATCTGAAAACCCGTTTTTGTATGTGTGTGTGTTTGACCCATTTGTATGTGGTCGCGTGTGATGCGTTTGGAGTTTGTTTCTCGGCTTGTGTGTGCTTAAATGGTGTTGTGGTATGCATTCCTAAGGTTTAGGATGGTTGATTTGGGCTTAGAATGGGTTTGGATGAGCTTGGAGGTCGAAAATGGCAGATTGGGTTCAGGATGAACTACATTTTGCATCAGCTAGGGCTAGGCGACCGAATGGAGGCCATACGCCGAATAAGGTGCGATTGAGGCTCATTCACACGCTTGAGGTCTTTCGCATGATTGAGGGCCAGTCGCATGGGGAGTCATGCAACTGAGGGCCCCTTCGCATAAATGCTCATCCGCTTTAGTTTCATCCGCAGGAGGTCCATTCGCATTAGCTACATTCGCATAGGACTCATCCGCATTGAGTCCATCCGCATGAGGTCCATTCGCATAGGTGTTCATCCGCATTGGTCCATTCGCATGATGTTCAGTCGCCTAGAGGCCATGCGACTAAAGGGTGCCCATACGCTAAATAGAGCTATTGTACCTAGGGAAAAACATAGTTTAATCACTGACTTTCGGGGAAAAGTGCAGATGTAAGTTTTGACGTGAAAGTTCCCGTAAGTACATGTAAGACGACTGTTGTGGCCTTATAGGTTATGTTGGGCATGCTGATGATGTTGCATGTTTATGCATGATGTATGTTATGTATGATGTTGCCCTGTATGATGATGATGACTGTGTATGTTGATGTTCCTGATTATGATGAATGTTTATCTTTCCTGTGGCTTTACGTGTTATGTTAATGAACGAATTGAAAGTATTATCTAACGTAAAGTAAAAGATAATGAAAAGAGGAACATGATGAATGCATGCATTAATGAATGATGGAAGAAAAGAAAGTCTTGCAAGCCTTGTATGTCGGGACACACCATTGAAAGGTGTTAGCCTAACGGTGTGTGGGTTCGCTACCCCGGGAGGATGCACATCGGAGTCTTTCTTTGTGATTGACCATTTATATAGAACCATTGCTGCATACCTTAGGTACCGTGACCAGAGGTGCGATGCATAATTATAGACGGTCTATGATAGGCCTAGGTCCGGTACCATGAACAGAAAGGTATTGCATATGGCAATGGTACACCTAAACTTTACCTTAGGTACTGTGGCCAGAGGTGCGGTGCACTGTTATAGAAGGTCTATGATAGGCCTAGGTCTAGTACCATGAACAGAAGGGTAAAGTTTATGGTTTGATGGAAAGAAATGATGTAATGATGAAAGAATGTGAAAGTTAATGACGTACGATGAATGAACGAAAGTTAATGAATGAATGATGAAGATAATAATGATATTATCTATGTGTATGTATGATGTATGATCGCATGAAAGTAAAAAACAGTTTTAATGAAAGAAAAGTATGTTTTATTATAAAACTAGAACTCACTCAGCAACGCTGAATTTTATGTGTTTCCAGTTGGCAGGTAATGATTGTCGAGGATGGCATGGGCCGCTACTCAGCTCTTTTGGATGGCATCCATTTTATAACGCATTTGTGATGTAATGCAACAATGTATTTTGTAACTGGTTAACGATGTATTATTTTGCAAAAGCCTTTATAATAATATGAAATGTCATTTTTAAATGTTTCCACTGTGATGTTTATCTAAGACGAATGTAAATATATGTTTCATGTGCGATGTTCGATCAACTGTAAGCGTCCCAGGAACGGGGCCTTACAAAATGGGTGGATGTTACAAACAGTTTGCATAATGGCGGTGTTCCCATGCTACTAGTGATTCTGGTGTGGTGATGGTTGGCGGTCAAAGCTTGGGCAAAAACCGACGGCGATCACCGCCCAATCTCCTCATCACAACTCATCATCAACTCCTTATCTCTATTTAATTTCACCAGATCTATAAAGATCTACAGGTTGTAGGAGGTGGTTGATGATTGTGGTGGTGGCAGGAGATGATGGTTCAAGTGTACGATGGTGGTGGAGGTGAGCGATAGTGGTTCTTACGTGTAATGGTGGTGGCGGTGTAAGTGTGTGATGGTGATGGAGGTGAGCGATGGTGGTGGTTCTGGTATGTAATAGTGGTGGTAGCGATGGCTGGAGATAGCAATGGAGGTGGCAGCAGGGTTCTGCCACTAGTGGCGGCGAGCAGTGGTGGGCTTTAGTCACCGGCTTGCATCTGTTGTCTTCATGCATGTCTTATTTACATATAAGAGAGAGAGAGAGAGAGAGAGTTTACGAGGGTATTGTGTTTATATTATTTAGATTTATTAATCATAGGGCTAAACTTGTCATTTCATATTAACTTGATGGAAAATTTGAACAGAGTTAGTGGTGTAGGTGGCAATGAAAACAAACGTTGAAACTATTGGTTTGTCAATGTAATAAATTAACTATTGTACAGAAACCATGATTTTCGTCAAACCTCAGGGACGAAAATAGTAATTTACTCTAAATTAAATAATATTAAACAAATAGTGGGACCCATTACGCCACAAACCCTTACCCCTCCCTTTAACCCCCACCACTTCATCTATCTCTATGATTGGAATCCTCCTCTAGAAACCAACATGATTGCCAACAATGGCATCTAACACCACAGTCGTGGGAATCTCTCCAACTAAACCATTATGCCACCGCTATCAACATAACCTTTCATATCGCTTTAAATCACCACCATTGATTTTAACCACCATCCTTTTATGCGATTTTCTTGTGACACAGAAAAACCCACCATGAACACCACAAAAACAACCTAACAAAACCATATTAAACCCATCATTACCTACCTTAACCTTCCATTTGAACAAAAACAACCTTAGATTGAATGGATGATATTAGAAATCAAAGGAATGAGGTATGACTGAGGAAAAAGGACGACTATTGAAATAGTGATTAAGGGTACTATGGTCTTAGAATGCGGTGATTAAGGTTTTAATGGTCTTAAGCGGCGATAATTATCGGGCTTCATGGTTTTGGCTAGCAAAAATTGTGGGGCAACTGGTATTGGTATAGTATTGTTATTGGTTGGTGTTGATGTTGGTGTTGGTGCTTGTAGTGGTAGTTGTAGTGCTAGTTTTTAGTGTTAGTGTTAATGTTATTGTTAGTGTTACCGTTAGTGGTATTGGTACTGCTAATTAGTGTTAGTGTTAGTGTTATTATTATTATTGATAGTGTTAGCATTGTTATTGTTACTGTTCATTAGTGATAATGTTATTGTTAGTGTTGATATTATTATTGCTACTGTCATTGTTATTATTATTGTTATATATATTATAATTTCTTTCATTTATATTTTCCGATATGTTTATGATAAATTGCAGTGGCGGGCATACCTTATGTTTAGGGGTAGCCTTCGCTACCCCTCAACGTTTTACGGGTAGTGTAAAAAAAGAAAATTTACGTTTTTATACAAAAAAATAAAAAAACACGGTTTTATGTTACTCCTGAGAAAAAATTACTTACTCCTTTTTTTTACTTAAACACTTGATAGAAAGTTTTAAATTTTATAAAAAGACTCTTATATTAATAAAAAACAGTATATCTTATAAAAACATTAATAACAATTAGCCTAAATTCTCAATTATAAGCCCAATTTAAAATAAACTCAAAATTTTAACACCTTAAATAGCCTAACAAACTTACAAACTCAAATACCCATAACACAAATAACTAATAAAACTAACTGGGTATTCCCCAATCCCAACTATCGTTGTTCACCCTTGTCCCATTCGGCCATTCGACTGTAGTCGATCACCCAATTGCCGACCGACCAACCACCGCCATCCACCGCCCGCTGATAACCCAGTTGTTTACCCCCGTCCCATTTAGCCTTGCCACCACCGACGTGCGTTGCATGTTGCTACTCATCATCTAATCTTTTTGTTTCACCCACAAGAGTTCAAGGTAAATTTCCTAGGTTTTTTTCTCTTTTACACTATGAATTTAGGGATTTAGGGTTTATATTGTTAAATTCTAATATTTAAGTGTTATTTGTTATAATAATTAGTGATTTGAAAGATTTCAAGATAAGGATATTAGTTAATTGTTCTAATATTTAAGGTTTGTGCAATTAGGTATATGAAGTAGAGATTTGAAAGACGAGTTAGAGATTTGATATTAAAATTAGGCATTTTAATTGTGTTTTTTATTGTAATATGTAATCTTATATGTTATTTGTTATAAAAATAAGAATTTGAAAGATGAAAAACAAGTTTTTTTTATAATTTCTTAAAAGAAAATTTTAAGAGTAAGATATTAGTTCTAGTAATAATATTGATATTGAGTCAACAACTCTTTCAAGTTCAATTCTCACGGTTTTAAATGGATTTGATTCAAATGATCTTTCTTCATACCCCGTTATATTTTTTTCTTTTATTAATATATATGTATCTTAAAAAATTTTACGTTACCCTTGAAATTTTGTTTTAGATGCGCCACTGATAAATTATATCTTTATTTTTTTTTTAATTTGTGATATGTTTGCAACAATTCAATAATGATTTTTTATCATTCTTTTATTTATTTGCGATGCCTATCTATCCGACAACACTTATTTCTTATTTATTTATTATGTTAATTTTGATACATTTGCAACAAAAGTTATTTTTATTATTTATTCATTTTAAATTTTGCAATATATGATTTGCTACGCACCAAACTATCATTATCATTCCCGGTGAAGTCCGGCTCGTACATGCCTCCACGTACGCATGACATATGCATGCACGTTAACCTAACGAATAGATACAAACAAAAATGAATACATACATACTAACCTAAATATAGATGATACATACTAACATATATACACATGCATGCACATACAAAAACACTAACTAGCAGATACACGTACATAAAAACACATACATGACACATACATATACATACAAACACACTAACCAAACAAATACATAAACATATACATACATATGCATACAACTATAGAAGCACACATAGCATACAAAAACACATGCATACAAACACAAACAGGTACCCACACACATATATATACATATATATACAAACACACTAACCTAACACATACATATACATACAAACACACACACATATATATAAATATACATTCAAAGACGCACATGCACAAACATATACGTACAACGAGACTAACCTAACAAATACATATACATACAAGATTTAACAATGATATCTTACTCATGCTTAGTAAAAATGTTATTACTTTGCATAGAGTTAGTGTTTTTTTTTCTTCTTTAAAACAGTTATCTAGACAATAATACGATAACTAAAAGAATGGCAACTCTGAACATAGCGTTTCGTTAATTAAAGCAAAATATTGATATATAAATTTTCTCATTTTGTTTCTATTTTAATACTAAATAATTATAAATTGCATATAACTAGTACAACCTATTGATCTATTAGAAAAAATAAATAATCATGCTTTGAAAATCCGTCCCCTTCCAATAATTTTTTTTCCAATATTAAAATTTAAAAACAAATTAAATATTTGCTCAAGAGAGATCACCAATTAGTATAAAAGTAGTTTCTTCTTGAGGATTCAAGTCTCATAATTACAAAAGTTATAGATATAATAATAAAAACAAAAGTCCAATACATGAAGAAATATTTGTACAAGCCGGTCAAAATTACATTCATGGTGGAGGCAATTTGACTTGGTTCCGTTCACCACTATGAGCCTCATAATTATTGTGCACCACTTGCAACCTTCTATATATACAAGCCCAACCCTATATACATTTTGAACCAAACCACAAAATGGCTCACAAGATCTCCTCCTTTCTCTCATTACTTGCAATCCTAGCAACCCTACAACTGACTACAGCCGTGGACTACACAGTCACCAACCGTGCTGCAACTACCCCTGGCGGCGTCAGGTTCACCAACAGCATCGGTGTCGATTACACAAAACAAACTCTAGCCTCGGCCACAAGATTATATGGTCCACATTCCAACAAAACACAAATGCTGACAAAAAGAGTGTGGCAAGGGTAAGTGTGTTCATTGATGACATGGATGGTGTCGCGTATGCTTCCAACAACGAGATACATGTTAGTGCAAGGTACATTGAGAAGTACTCTGGTGATGTCAAGAAAGAAATCACTGGAGTACTTTATCATGAAATGACGCATATATGGCAATGGAATGGAAATGGTCAGGCTCCAGGAGGATTGATTGAGGGAATTGCTGATTATGTGAGGTTAAAGGCGGGGTACGCGCCTAGCCATTGGGTTAAGCCCGGGCAGGGAAACAGATGGGACCAAGGGTACGACGTGACGGCTCGATTCCTAGAGTATTGTAATGGTCTTAGAGGTGGGTTTGTGGCCGAGCTTAATAAGAAGATGAGGGGTGGTTATAATAACCGTTTTTTCGTTGAGTTGTTAGGAAAGACGGTTGATCAACTATGGGCTCAATACAAAGCTAAATAAGTCCATCAATATTTAGCTTCGAGATGTGATGAAGTTCCATTTACTTATTCCTAAATAAAATAATGGATATGTACGTTTTGGTTCATGCTAACGATCGTAAAAGTATGTGTTGCATAAATATTTAAGCCATGTTATAAGTCATAACGCGTTGTACGTGTTTATAGAATAAAGAAATGGTTGTACATGACGCTATCACCCATTTATAATTTTCAAGTTTTACATGCTTCTGAAAACATAATTAAATAAACGAACTATATTTTTTTTTATCATTTTTGTCTTTTGTAAAAAAGACCCAACGATAATTTTAAATGACTTTAAAGTATATTTTCAGTCTTGACTAGTGATAATGATCTAACGTGCTCTATTATGGTAAAAAGTGACTACAATGTTGAGATAGTATTAAGTACGTCACGTTACGGCTTAAATATAAAACTTTGAAAACTAAAGTTGAAACGATGTCACGAACAACGTATAAAAAGATAAAAAAAATAAGAAAAACAAAAATTGCAAAATTTTGTATTGGAAGACACAACAGGTACGTATTCGTGCGACATAACAGGGTGCTTATAATTTTTGAAACTTAATAGAATAAATGTGGAATTTTTAAAACAATTAGCATCATAACATTGATATGTAGTAATAGCTGTTTCACAGCGCAAAAATATAAATAAATCAAACACTTAAAAATATTAATGTTAATAAAGATAAACACATACAAATTTAGATTTAAAAGAAACATATGTTAAAAGCCGGAGAGAAGAAAGAAAAGTTAATACCTGAATCAGCTTTAATAACGTGTACGTTGACTTGATTATGATGATGTAAAATTATATTTGAAATGAAACTTAAACCAAAACTCACATAGATTAATATAATCACGTGACGAAAGTATATTCAAAATTTTATAAAACATTAAATTTTAAAATCTACTCCAAGCCTTAACAGTTTGAACGACTGACATACACCACTACATAAAAAAGATCATACCGCGACTAGGTCTATGACGACAACATGATGTTGTCGCTATGAGTCACTCTAAGACGACGACATGTCGTCGCCATAGAGTTACTTTAGATTTTGCCTATTCTAGCCCTATGACGACGACTTATTGTCGACATAGGGTGACCTATAGCGACAAAAAAAGTCCTTGCCATAGGTGTAGAAAAGTCTTCGTCATAGGGTTATTTTTTATATTTTGATTTATTTAAAAAATGCTAGAATTTTAAAAATTATGTGTGGACCTAAGGCGACGACATGTCGTCACCATAGGTCAAAACATTTTTTTTTTATTTTCCCAGCATATAATTAGGAGGAAAATAGTCCCGCCGTTATGAAAACTCTATGGCGACGTCGCCAAAGGTCAAAACATTTTTTTTCTACACGAAATAATTAGGAGGGAAATAGTCCAGCTATTATGAAAACTATACGACGACACGCCATAAGATTTTATGATTTTTTAAATATGATATTAATAAGTAATAATTATAATTAATTAATTAATTAATAATAATAATATAATAATAATAATATATTATTATTATTATTAATTTATGTAATGTTATTGTTATTGTTATTATAAGTATATTATTATTGTTATTATAAGTAATAATAATAATGATAATGTAACAAATATTATTATTTAATAAACCGTGTCTATGTTTGCATTATTTTCTTAAAATAATACTATATGCTTTTAATTTATTTTATAAATGGAACAAAATCTTATTAAATGTAATTTTTGAAAGAAGATAAAGATAAGCTAGGACTACCATTTTTTAAATATAAGGTGAATTTCGGTGGTATAATATGGATTAAGTATTGGGTGAAATTTAAGATTGTATTCTAATTTTGACTAAATGATATACGTTCAATCATCTAGCAATTATTTTCTAAGTTAAAAGAAGAAAAAAAACTAATTTTATATGTTATGATAATCATAATTATTAACAATTAGCATCAATCATGGTCAAATATGTTTGATTATAATAGTTTGAATCGATTGAATATGTCAAAGTTTAGCTATGATCGAGTTATGAATATTAGTGTTATGTTATATACATTAATAGTAAATTACGAGAAATTATGATTATTAAGGATAAGTTAAGTTTGTTTATACTTAGTTATCATAACGGGTGTAAAACAAGGTAAAATATGTTGGGTTATGATGGTTAAGGTCGATTACATTCGTCAAAAGTTAGCTATGATCCAATTATGATTATTGGTGTTAAATTAAACATGATCTTGGTAATTACAGGAAATTATCTTATTAATGGTAAGTTAAGTTTATTTATGGTTAGCTATCATCAATGAGTGTATATAAAGGTCAAATATGTTCGGTTATGATGATTAGGGTCGATCAAATACATTAAAGGTTAGCTCTGATTGAATTATGATGCTTACTAATTATGCGTACTAAATTAGCTATGATCAAACACATTAGTGTTAAATTATGCAATTCGATGGTAATTTACGGGAAATGATGCTTATTTAATGGTAAGTTATTTTTATTTACGTTTAACTATCATCAATGAGTGTTAAACAAGGCCAAATATTTTAGGTTATGACGATTATGATCGATTACATATGTCAAAGCTTAGATATGATCCGATTATGATCATTGGTGTTAAATTAAACAAAATGTTGTAATTTATGGGAAGTTATGTTTGTTAATGGTAAATTAAGTTTATTTATAATTAGTTATCATCAACAAGTGTATAAAAAGGTCAAATATGTTCGGTTATGATGATTAGGGTCGATCAAATACATTAAAGGTTAGCTTTGATTGAATTGTGATGCTTATTAAATTATGCTTATTAAATTAGCTATGATCAAACACATTAATGTTAAATTATGCAATTCGATTGTAATTTACGGGACATGATGGTTATTAATGGTAGGTTATTTATATTTACGCTTAACTATCATCAATGAGTGTTAAACAAGGTCAAATATTTTAGGTTATAATGATTATGGCCGATTACATATGTCAAAGGTTAGCTATAATCCAATAGTGACAATCACCGAGATGCATGTATTTTACGAAGTTATCATGCTTTTGTTCATTCTATAGTATGCAATTTTCACATCTAACATAAACATATCCAGTACCCGTGATGGTCTTCAATAGTTAATCAAGAGTTACTAGATGCAAAGTTTATATATGTTTAAGTATTATCAGTGAAAGTCAAACAATGTTAGATATGTACGATTATTATGGGTAGGGTGATTACATATGTTAAAATTTACCTATGAGCCAATTATAAAGATGATTATTGAATTATACACTTATAATGGTAATTAAATTATGTTTGTTTACAATCATTACATTGAATCATAAAGATTGGATCAATGGATGTTTAACGTTGGATCAATGGATGTCTAACAAAATCAACAATGTACAGTTATGGTACCTAGGTTTATTTACCACAATGATATAAATAATAGTATTTATATTGATAATAATAATAATAGTAGTAATAATAATAATAATAAACCAATAATAATACTTATACTGATACTAATAATACTAATAATAATAATAATAATAATATTATTATATTATTATTATTATTATTATTATTATTATAATGAAAATCAATAATAACAATAATTTAATAATAATAATAATTATTATTATTATTATAATAATAATTATTATTATTATTATTATAGTAATAATAATAATTTTAATAACAACAACAACAGTTTTTATAATTAAAACAAAAAAAAAAAAAAAAAAACAAAAAAAAACAAAAAAATATGAAAGACCCATCGCCATAGGTGTTTTCACTTAGGCGCGCGTTTATCCCGCCTGTAACAAAAAAAAATTAAAACATAATACAACCTTATGACAACGACATGCCATCGTCATAGAGTGCAGTTTGCCCTAAATTATAGTCTGCCTTATCATTTCTTCTTCACTTTACCAAAACAAATCACACCATAACCGCGACCTACCTTCGCCCCACTGGCTAATCACCTCCTAAAACCCACCACCAACATCGTTTCTAGCTTTGATTCCATTTCCTTCACCCCCATCACCACTCCTATCACCCTCACCATAAAAAAACCTCCACCACCGGGACCTCTAGCCACCACCACGACTCCAGCACCACCATTCTAGCCTTCTAGGGTTGTTGTATCATCTTTGTTAAAATTATACGGTGTGTATTTTATCTTCTTTCTATGAACTATTATGATAAATGATCTGTGTTGTTAGAATGATAAAATAAGTTGTGATATTTGATTATTGGTTAAAATGTGGTGTTAAAATCATAATGTAATATGTTTGGTTTGCTTATGAGCTTGTGTTGTTATATTGATTATATAAGTTAATTTGTTGATTTGATTATTAGTTTGTGTTGTTAAAATGATAATATAAAAATTGTTTGATTAGGTTATTAGTTTGTTTTATTATAATGGTAATATAAAAGTTGTTTGAATAGTTTATTAGTTGGTTTTGTTAGAATGATAAAATAAATATTTGATTTGGATATTGGTTTGTGTTGTTAAAATGATAATATAAAAATTGTTTGATTAGGTTATTAGTTTGTTTTATTATAATGGTAATATAAGTTGTTTAATTTGGTTATTAGTTTGTATTGCTAGAATGATAATAGTTTGTTTTGTTATAATGGTAATATAAAAGTTGTTTAGTTTGATTATTAGTTTGTGTTGTTAGAATGATAATATAAGTTTTTTTATTTAGTTATTGATTTGTGGATTTAAATAGTTTCTAGATGATAATATAAGTTTATTTGGTTATTTAGTTGTTGATTTGGTTAATCCTTTAAGATTTAAAATGTGTATTAGAAAATGTTTAGATTTGAATTGTATTTTTAAACATGAATTTAAGATGTTTTAGGATTTGAATTGTATTTTTTAAAATATGTTTTAACATTTATTAATTGTTTTTGTTGTAGGTTATGTCATCATGTGTTGCACACGATGCTAACGGCGGGGGTCGTGACCCACATGACCATTCATATACATTTTCCTCAAGTTGCTAGTAGTGTAAGTTAATCAATTTAAATATATCTTCATGCATATCTTTTAAAGGTTACTAACTTCACTTTTTCATATAGCATCAAGTAAAAAAAGTTCAAAAGTTATGTTGTCAAACTTTTATAAAAATACTAATAACTTTTTAATTTGTTCTTTAATGCAGGGAAAATTTAAAAATCATTATGCACTTAGGCAATAAGTGCTGAACTGTATGAACGGATGATGAACTTGAAAGAAGTAAATCAAATCCTCATAACTGTAACACCCGATATTTATTATTTGAAGCCGGTGAAGAAAGAAAAGAAAATAAAGTCCAAAAGTCGAGGGACCAAACTCGCCAACGAAGAAAAGTTGGGAAATGTTGTGATATTGGTAGGGAGAGGGCAGCCCATTCTCCCCACACACCCACATTTCAGTTTCATAAAGAGAAGAAGAGAGAAGAAGAGAGATCAAGAGGAAAAGTGCCGGTTCGGGTCGCCAAAATCATCGTGAAGCAAGCCAAGTCGAAGCTCTTGTCGTTGTGCTCGTTTAGGTGAGTTCTAGGACCCCTCTTTTACATGTTTTTGAATGATTTTGGGGCTGGAACACATTTGAAAACCCTTTTTCGCGTTTTTGGGTGAAAACCCGTATGTATGCGTGTATGTATGCGTAGGACCCGTTTGGGGCTTGATTTCTTGCTTGGTTGTGCTTGAATAATGTTATGGTATGCATCCCTAGGTTTAGGATGGTCGATTTAGGCTTAAAATGGGTTTAGATGAGTTTGGAGGCCGAAAACCCTCGGCTGCAGTCGGGATGAACTGCATTTTGCATCAGTTAGGGCTAGGCGACCGACTGGAGGCCGAATGGAGGCCATACGGCCGATTAGGGTGCCATTGGGGTCCATTCGTACGATTGGGGTTCATTCGCACGATTGAGGGCCAGTCGCATGGGGGTCATGCGACTAAAGGTCCATTCGCACGACTAAAGGTCCATTCGCACGACTAAAGGTCCATTCGCACGACTGAAGGTCCAGTCGCATAGGTGTTCATCCGCATTGTCCATTCGCACGACTGGATGTTCATTCGCATAGGTGTTCATCCGTATTAGTTCATTCGCATGATGTTCGGTCGCATGGAGGCAATGCGACTGAAGGGTGTCCATACGCCCGAATAGGGCTGTTGTACCCGAGGAAGGTGTAGATTGACTTCTGACTTTTGGGGGAAAGTGCAGATGTAAGTTTTGACGTAAAGGTTCCCATAGAGTTTGTAAGATGACGCTCGAGGCCCTAGAAAGCATGTTGGGCATGATGATGATGATGATGTTGCATGTTTAGGCTTGTTACGTATGTATGATGTTGCCCTGTATGATGATGACGAATGTGTATGATATGTTCCTTAGTATGATGTATAATATCTTTCCTATGGATTTACCTATTATGATGAATGAACGAAGTATTATGTAACGTAAAGTGAAAGATAAAGAAAGAGGAACATAATGAACGAATGTATGCATTAATGAACGAATGAAAGAAGTCTTGCAAACATTGGATAACAGGGTCCTTCTTTGAGATTGACCAAACGTGTAGTGCCTCTACCGCTTACCCCTAGTACTGTGGCATACGTTTAGCTGTTCATTTGTTGACTTCGGCCCAGTAGCTAAGACTGATGGTTACTCCTAGTACCGTGGCATACGTTTAGCTGTTCATTATTGACTTCGGCCCGGTAGCTACGACTAACCGGGGTGTAGCACATGGTATTGGTACGGATGATGTCCGATGCGCAAGTAAAGTCATAAAGAACGAAGGAACGAATGAATGAATGAGGAAGACAATAATGATATTATCTATGTGTACGTACGACGTGTGATCATGTAAAAGTAACGAATGGTTTTATATGAAAGTAAAGTATGTTTTATTTATAAAACTAGAACTCACTCAACAACGCTGACTTTTTATGTTTCCAGTTGGCAGGTAATGTTTGCTGAGGATGGCACACCGTGAAGCTACTCAGCTCTTTTGGGATGACATTCTTTTGATTAATGTTTTTGCATTGTAATGCGAACAAGCTATTTTGTAATGAATGTTGTATTAACTTGCAAAAACATTTACATGGAAATGAAAGATTGTTTTAGTTTTCCGCTGCGATTTATGAAATACAAATGAAATTATACGTTTTATGAGCGATGAGAACCCAGCTGTAAGCGTCCCGGGAACGGGGCCTTACAAGTTGGTATCAGAGCCAAAGTTTAAGTGAAATGGGTAAATTTTCAAAATAAACCTAATCTTAAACTGAGAATGGGACGGAAAGGGAATGGAATGCCAATCTGAGTAGCTGCGTGCCATCAGGTATTTTCGTAAAGTTAACCGGTTTTATGTGCGCATGGTATGTGTTATGTGTTGTATGTAGATTTAAATACCGATGTAGTCAGGACGGGTAATGCTCGGGGTATGAAGAGTGAAGTAAGTGGCTAATCACAACTGGCCATTGTAATTAGGGACTTACTATACTTGACATAAACTGAGTTGTTTCCTTGAATGACCGTGTTGGTGTTTGAATCTTTCAGTGTGCGTGTGATGGCCGGAGGTAGATCTTCGAAAGCTTCTAGGGGTGGAGGTCACGGTGCTGAACCGCGACCAAGAGAGGGAGACCCAGAGTTGAGAGGGTGGTTCATGAAGAACCAGAGACCCCTCATCCGGAGGGTGGCGACGAAAGCGCCAATCTGAGAGCCTCAGTAAAAGAGGCTGTTGTAGAAGAAGTCCATCAGGTCATGCAGACAATCTTACCGTCTGTGGTGACTGAAGTTATTAAGGCTGTACGAGAAGGGGAAAGAAAAGAAAGAAACAGATCCTCTGGAGAACGGGAACACCAGAGCCTGAAACGGTCCTGTCTGATGATGAAGAGGAAGAAGAAGAGCCTGTGCCAGAGGCAGTGCGAGGATGTAACTACGGGGCATTTATGAGATGCAATCCCCCTACTTTTGACGGTAATGGCAATGTTACGCTGCTCACCGATTGGTGAGAGAGATGGAGGCCGTTCTCGACATCAGCGAGTGTCGAGAAGATCAGAAGGTGAAGTTTGCCACTCATTCATTTGTGGACTCGGCACTATGTTGGTGGGACAACATTGTCCAAGCAGAGGGTAATCGGGCAATCGGGAGAATGAAATGGCCTGAGTTGAAGAAGATGGTGATTGAGGAGTTCTGTCCTCACAGGAAATGGATAAATTGGAAAGGGAGTTTCTGCAGTTGGAGGCTGGAACCATGACACACCAGCAGTATACCACCAAGTTTAATGAAATGGCACGACTCGTGCCTGATCAGGTGACGCCTCTGTCTCGGAAAATCAAGAGGTATATTCAGGGTTTACCGGTGGATGTTCGCCGGCATATGATCACCGCCCGACCAAGCACGTTTAGGTCGGCGGTTGATTTGGCAGGGAGGCTGTATGACGAGCGGGAGGTGGTGGTGACTGAAGCGAATAAGAAGGGTGGTGGTGATCGGAACTGGAACGGGAAACGGTTTGGTCGGGGTGATGCCCTGATGGGTAACAAAAAGGCACGGGTGGATGAACGTCGTGTGGTCACATCAAGTGCGGGGTCGAAAAGGTGTGGCAAGTGTGGAAGGGAGCACGGCGGGGAATGTAGGTTTGGGTCAAACTTGTGCTTCAAGTGTGGGAAGACAGGGCATATGGCGAAGGATTGCCTGTCAGGCAAATATTTTAATTGTGGGGAAACTGGTCATATGAGCAGAGATTGTAAGAAGTCGAGGACTGAGGGTTCAGGGGTGAAGAAGACGGGAAGTGATGGGCCGAGGGCGAGCGCCAGAGCGTTCACCATGACACAGGAGGAGGCTAGGACGGACCCTGAGGTTGTGTCCGGTACGTTTCTAGTGAACCAGACTTTAGCTTCTGTGTTATTTGATTCTGGTGCTAGTAGGAGTTTTATTTCTGCTGCTTTCTGTGCTAAGCTGCCTGTTAGTAGCAGACGTGTTGATGCACCCTTTGATGTAGAAACTGCCATAGGTAAGTCTACCAGGATTTCTGAGATGATAGAGAATTGTGATGTGGAACTTGAGGGTCATAGTTTCCTGTTAGACCGTTCGTGATGACCTTGGGTGGTTTCGATTTGGTTCTTGGGATGGATTGGTTGGCGGACTTCGAGGCGAACATTGTGTGTCGCAAGAAGAGGGTTCGGTTGACAGCGCCTGACAGAAGTTTGGTAACGGTTTATGGTGATCGGGTTCTACGATCCCGAAGGTGATCTCAATGGCGGTGGCGGGAAAGTGTATGAGGCGTGGATGTAGTGCTTACTTGGCCTATGTAAAAGATGTGGATACACCAACACCACAACTAGCGATGTACCGGTTGTGTGTGACTTTCCAGACGTGTTCCCAGAAGACTTATCAGGAGTGCCACCTGACAGAGAGATTGAATTTCAGATTGATCTGATACCGGGTGCCCAACCTGTTGCCAAGGCACCATATCGGTGGCTCCAACCGAGATGAAAGAGGATGGAGCAGTTGCGAGAGCTGCTTGATAAGGGGTTCATTAGACCGAGTATCTCTCCTTGGGGTGCTCCGGTCCTGTTTGTAAAGAAGAAGGATGGTAGTATGAGGATGTGCATTGACTACCGCGAGCTGAACAAGTTGACGGTGAAGAACCGATACCCCTTACCGAGAATAGATGATTTGTTCGATCAACTTCAGGGTGCCAGTTGGTTTTCAAGAATAGATCTTCGGTCTGGCTATCATCAGTTGAAGGTAAAGGAACAAGATATCCCTAAAACAGCTTTCCGCACACGCTATGGTCATTACGAGTTTCGTGTCATGTCCTTTGGTTTGACCAACGCGCCAGCTGCTTTTATGGATCTGATGAACCGTGTGTGTCGGCCTATGTTGGATAAATCAGTGATTGTGTTTATTGATGATATCCTGATTTATTCGAAGAGCAAGATTGAGCATGCCGGTCACATTCGAGAGGTTCTTGAGACGTTGAGAAGGGAGAAATTGTATGCTAAATTCTCCAAGTGCGCGTTTTGGTTGCGCAAAGTTCAGTTTTTGGGTCATGTGGTGAATCCTGACGGGATTATGGTGGACCCGGCGAAGGTGGAGGCGGTTATGCAATGGAGGTCACCAAAGACGCCATCCGAGATCCGTAGTTTCTTGGGCTTGGCGGGCTACTATAGAAGATTCATCCAAGACTTCTCTAAGATTGCTTCTCCACTAACTAAATTGACCCGAAAGGATGTGAAGTTTGTATGGGGTCAAGCTCAAGAGAAGGCGTTCGAAGAGCTGAAGGCAAGACTGACTCAAGCTCCTGTTCTGTCATTACCCGATGGAAGCGAAGATCTGGTGGTTTATTCTGATGCTTCCTACTCATGGTTGGGGTGGTGTTAATGCAGAGAGGGAAGGTTATAGCCTACGCATCCCGATAGTTGAAAGTTCATGAGGTTAATTATCCCACTCATGACTTGGAGCTAGCAGCCGTGGTCTTTGCGTTAAAGATTTGGAGGCACTATCTCTACGGGACGAAGTGCACCATATTCACCGATCATAAGAGCTTGAAGTACTTCTTCGAGCAAAAGGATCTGAACATGAGGCAGAGGAGATGGTTGGAACTTATAAAGGATTATGATTGCGAGATCCATTACCATCCAGGCAAAGCTAATGTGGTGGCGGATGCCCTTAGTCGAAAGGAAAGGCCCGAACTGATTCGGGTGAAAGCTTATCAACTAATCATGACCTCTGATGTGATGAAGCAAATCAAGGAGTTTCAAGATGAGGCATTGAAAGAAGATCACCTTAACTCGGAAAGAATGAGAGGTCTGGTTGGGGAATTGGGTGAAAACACACTCGGTGTTAGAACTCAATTCGGTCGTGTGTGGATTCCTCGTTTTGGGGATCTACGGGTGAAGATAATGGATGAAGCTCACAAGACTCGATACTCCATTCATCCTGGTGCCACGAAAATGCACCATGATATGAATAAAGATTATTGGTGGCCGGGTGTGAAGCGTGACGTGGTGGAGTATGTGAGTAAGTGCCTTACTTGCTTACAGGTGAAAGCAGAGCATCAAAAGCCGTATGGGAAGATCCAACCTCTGGATATACCGGAATGGAAGTGGGAGCATATCACCATGGACTTCATTACGAAGCTGCCGCGTACCCCGAAGGGGTATGATGCCATATGGGTGATAGTTGATGTTTGACGAAGAGTGCTCACTTTCTACCGATCAGGGAGACGTATTCATCTGAGAGGTTGGCTGATCTGTTCATCAAGGAAATTGTAACTCGTCATGGTGTGCCGGTGTCTATTGTGTCCGATCGCGACACTCGGTTTACATCTAAATTTCGGAAGAAATTCCACGACGCTATGGGGACGAGGTTACATATTAGCACGGCTTATCATCCTCAAACCGATGGTCAGTCAGAAAGAACCATTCAGACACTGGAAGACATGCTCCGAGCATGTGTGATCGATTTTGGTGGAAGTTGGGATGACCACTGCCGTTAGCTGAATTCTCCTACAACAACAGCTATCATGCCAGCATTGGTATGCCGCCATATGAGATGCTATACGGTAGGAGATGCAGAACACCCGTTTGTTAGGGTGATATTGGTCAGAAGGAATTGGGGAGCGTCGAGGTAATCGAGGCTACGACTGAGAAGCTTGAAAAGATCAAAGCCTTTATGAAGGCAGCCAAAGATAGACAGAAGTCGTATGCCGATAAGCGACGTAGGCCAATTGAGTTCCAGGTGGGTGACCGGTTATGTTGAAGGTCTCACCTTGGAAGGGTATTATCAGATTCAGAAAGCGGGACAAGTTGAGCCCAAGATATATAGGCCATTTCCGAATCATTGCTCGAGTAGGGGAGGTGGCCAATAGATTGGAGTTGCCAGATGAGTTAAGTGGGATTCACCCGACATTCCATGTGTCTCATCTGAGAAAGTGTATAGCTGATGAAGACATGATTGTTCCATTGGAAGATATCGAAGTAGATGAACGGCTCAATTATGTGGAGCAACCAGTGGCAATCATCGACCGAAAGGAGAAAAGGCTAAGGAATAAAGTGGTTCCTCTTGTGCGTGTACAGTGGAAGCACAGGAAGGGATCCGAGTCAACGTGGGAGACTGAGGAAGAAATGAGACAGCATTACCCACGTTTGTTCGACGAATAACAGGTTTCGGGAACGAAACCTATTTAAGGGGGGTGGACTTGTAACACCCGAATATTTATTATTTTGAAGTCGGTGAAGAAAGAAAAGAAAATAAAGTCCAACAGTCGAGGGACCAAACTCGCCAACGAAGAAAAGTTGGGAAATGTGGTGATATTGGTAGGGAGAGGGCAGCCCACTCTCCCCACACACCCCACATTTCAGTTTCATAAAGAGAAGAAGAGAGAAAGAAGAGAAAGAGAGGAAAAGTGTCGGTTCGGGTCGGTTCGGGTCGCCAAAATCGTCGTGAAGCAAGCCAAATCGAAGCTCTTGTCGTTGTGCTCGTTTAGGTGAGTTCTAGGACCCCTCTTTTACATGTTTTTGAATGATTTTGGGGCTGGAACACATCTGAAAACCCTTTTTCGCGTTTTTGGGTGAAAACCCGTATGTATGGGTGTATGTATGCGTAGGACCCGTTTGGGGCTTGATTTCTTGCTTGGTTGTGCTTGAATAATGTTATGGTATGCATCCCTAAGGTTTAGGATGGTCGATTTAGTCTTAAAATGGGTTTAGATGAGTTTGGAGGCCGAAAACCCTCGGCTGCAGTCGGGATGAACTGCATTCTGCATCAGTTAGGGCTAGGCGACCGACTGGAGGCCGAATGGAGGCCATACGACCGATTAGGGTGCGATTGGGGTCCATTCGTACGATTGGGGTTCAGTCGCACGATTGAAGGGCCAGTCGCATGGGGGTCATGCGACTAAAGGTCCATTCGCACGACTAAAGGTCCATTCGCACGACTGAAGGTCCAGTCGCATAGGTGTTCATCCGCATTGTCCATTCGCACGAATGGATGTTCATTCGCATAGGTGTTCATCCGTATTAGTTCATTCGTATGATGTTCGGTCGCATGGAGGCAATGCGACTGAAGGGTGTCCATACGCCCGAATAGGGCTGTTGTACCCTAGGAAGGTGTAGATTGACTTCTGAATTTTGGAGGAAAGTGCAGATGTAAGTTTTGATGTAAAGGTTCCCATAGAGTTGTAAGATGACGCTCGAGGCTTAGAAAGCATGTTGGGCATGATGATGATGATGATGTTGCATGTTTAGGCTTGTTACGTATGTATGATGTTGCCCTGTATGATGATGACGAATGTGTATGATATGTTCCTTAGTATGATGTATAATATCTTTCCTATGGCTTTACCTATTATGATGAATGAACGAAGTATTATGTAACGTAAAGTGAAAGATAAAGAAAGAGGAACATAATGAACGAATGTATGCATTAATGAACGAATGAAAGAAGTCTTGCAAACATTGGATAACAGGGTCCTTCTTTGTGATTGACCAAACGTGTAGTGCCTCTACCGCTTACCCCTAGTACTGTGGCATACGTTTAGCTGTTCATTTGTTGACTTCGGCCCAGTAGCTAAGACTGATGGTTACTCCTAGTACCGTGGCATACGTTTAGCTGTTCATTTATTGACTTCGGCCCGGTAGCTACGACTAACCGGGGTGTAGCACATGGTATTGGTACGGATGATGTCCGATGCGCAAGTAAAGTCATAAAGAACGAAGGAACGAATGAATGAATGAGGAAGACAATAATGATATTATCTATGTGTACGTACGACGTGTGATCATGTAAAAGTAACGAATGGTTTTATATGAAAGTAAAGTATGTTTTATTTATAAAACTAGAACTCACTCAGCAATGCTGACTTTTTATATGTTTTCCAGTTGGCAGGTAATGTTTGCTGAGGATGGCACACCGTGAAGCTACTCAGCTCTTTTGGGATGACATTCTTTTGATTAATGTTTTTGCATTGTAATGCGAACAAGCTATTTTGTAATGAATGTTGTATTAACTTGCAAAAACATTTACATGGAAATGAAAGATTGTTTTAGTTTTCCGCTGCGATTTATGAAATACAAATAAAATTATACGTTTTATGAGCGATGAGAACCCAGCTTTAAGCGTCCCGGGAACGGGGCCTTACAATAACGATGAAGATGATCAAGACGATGATAATTAAATAGTTAATGTAACACCGGATATTTTCTTTGAAGCTGACGAAAGAAGAAAAAAGAAATAAAGTTCAAAGTCGAGGGACCAAACTTGTCAAAACAGGAGATAGATTGGATGAGTGGGAGAATAAGAGGGGAGGGCAGCCCACACCCTCCCCACACTTGCAAAATTCTGCCTAAAGAGAGAAGAGAATGAGAAAAGGGAGAAAAGCTTGGTTCTTGTGGATTCGAGCGTGAAAGTTGAAGTGTAGTGGGTTGAATCGAAGCTCTACTCGACGGTGTTGTTTGTATGAGTTCTAGGACCCCTCTTTTGCACGTTTTCAACTGATTTTGGGCTGGAACACATCTAAACCCCGTTTTTGAAAAGTTGGGTGTTGAACCCGTATGTGTGTGTTTGTGTGTGATGCGAGTGGAGTTTGTTTTTGGGCTTGTGTGTGCTTGAATGGTGTTGTGGTATGTGTTTCTAAGGTTTAGGATGGTTGATTTGAGCTTAGAATGAGTTTGGGAGAGCTTGGAGGTCGAAAATGGCAGATTGGGTTCGGGATGAACTGCATTCTGCATCAGTTAGGGCTATGCGACCGAATGGCATGCGACTGGAGGCCATACGGCCGAAAGGAATGCGACTGAGGTCCATACGCATGCCATTCGTGCGATTGAGTTTCATTCGCATGTGAGTCGTGCGACTGAGGGTCATTCGTATGGGGAGTCATGTGACTGAGGTCCATCTGCATTAGGTCCATTCACACAAGTGTTCATCCGCATTAGGTCCATTCTCATTAGGTCCATTCGCATGGGTATTCATTCGCATATTATCCATTCAGATGATGTTCAATCGCCTGGGAGGCCATGCGACTGAAGGGTGCCCATACGCCCAAGTAGGGCTTGTGTACCCGAGGAAAACGTAGTTTATTTACTGACTTTCGGGGAAAAGTGCAGATGTAAGTTTTGATGTGGAAGATTCCCAGGAGTTCATATAAGATGACTTTTGAGGCCATAGAGGCTATGTTGGGCATATATGATGTTGAGAATGTATGATTATGCATGATGTATGTAATGTATATATGATGCCTTGTATGATGATGTTGTCGGTGTATGTTGATGTTCCTTACTATTATGTACGTTTATTTCCCTTGGCTTTACGTTGAATGTTAATTAATGAAATGAAAGTATTATGTAACGTAAAGTGGAAGATAATGAAAAGAGGAACATGATGAATAAATGCATGCATTAATGAACGAATGCATGTAAGAAAGGCTTGCAAGCAAATGTATGGAGGTGCACACCCAATGAAGGGTGTTAGCTCAACAGTGTGCGGGTTAGCTACCCCGGAAGAATGCACACTAGGATCCAATCTTTGTGATTGACCATATGTATGAGATCCCTGCCACTTGCCCTAGGTGTTGGAGTCAGGTTCGTGCACAATGTTCGAGGTCTATGAAAGATCTCAGGCCCAGTAACCAGCTTCGTGCACAATGTTCGGGGTATAGCATATGACATTGATTCGGAACGAACGAGAAAAGATAAGTGGTGAATGTACTTGCCCTAGGTATTGGAGTCAGCTTCGTGCATAATGTTCGAGGTCTATGAAAGACTTCAAACCCAGTTACACGCTTCGTGCACAATGTTCGGGGTAATGTACATGTCATCGAAAGTAATGAACGTACGAACGAATGAAAGAATGAAAGTATGCACGAATATGAATGATAATGACGTACGCTGAATGAACGAAAGCTAATGAACGATTAATGAATATAATAGTGATATTATCTACGTGTACGTATGATGTATCATCGCATGAAAGTAATGAACGGTTTAATGAAAGAAAAGTATGTTTTATTATAAAACTAGAACTCACGCAGCAACGCTGACTTTTATATGTTTCCAGTTGGCAGGTAATGTTACTAAGGATGGCACGAGGCGGCTGCTCGGCTCTTTTGGATGGCATCTATTCTTATAATACTTTTGTGATGTAATGCAACATGTATTTTGTAACTTGATAACCATGTATTGTTTTTCAAAAGCTTTTATAATGAAATGAGATGTCTATTTTGATGATTCCGCTACGATGTTTTATGAAAGTAAAAGTAATATATGTTTTATGTGCAATGATTGACCAACTGTGAGCGTTCCGTGAATGGGACCTTACATTAATTTGTATGGTTTGTAAAAACTTAAATGATATTTGCATTAGTAGTTTCGTTTGTATATAACTCAAATCATATTAACTTTCTTTTAGGTATTTATAATATCAGCTCTCGTTTTAATATATAAATTTGTTTTCATAATCTGGATATTATAAAAAATCAGGAAAATAAAAAGAAAATTAAATATTAAAAATAAAAAGAGTTGGTCTATGGCAATGACACGTCGCCGCCATAGTGTTGGTCAAATTTATTTTATTTAAATTTTTTATTAAAATAATTATAAATAATAAAAGACGTATGACGACGACGCTCAAAAAAAGTTATTTTTAATTCAAATATAATACGAGAAATTCTTTGCCGACAACTCTGTGGCGAGGCCATGTCGTCGGGATAGACCTTTGTAGCGATTACGTCTTTGGCGACGACAATAAAATGGGCTATAGCGACGAATTTGTAGCGACTAGTGCTATGGAGACGACATGTCGTCGCCATAGGCTATGGCGACGACAAACGCACCCTATCGCGACGACAAATGTCGTCGCCATAGTCCTGTTTTCTTGTAGTGCACTCTATGCCAATAGGCTAGTCTAGTGCTAGTCTAGTGCTAGTCATAATTTTATATTATTTTTATCGACGAACACACTCTTTCTACTCCATATCTACTATATTTTAAAAATAATCACACTTATACTCTCTAAGATTTAAAATCACAATCATTTTATTAGAGAATACACTAATTTACCACTAAAGTGTATGTCATTTATAACTCGACAAATTAATATACTTGATCACAATATACATGCAAACATCTTCTAAATAACCTCTTAATCAAAATCTGAAACATCCGCTCCAACCTTCTCGTCTCCCTCTTTGCACCCTTCTCGCCTCCTTCGGTAGCCAATACTTTGATTTTTTACCGTTAACATCTTATATCTATACTAGTAAAATCTTCAAGGGGGAATGTGATATTATTTATTCTAATGTCTTTCTCAAGTAGATCTTACCATGTAATGTATTGCATAAAGCATAAAGTAAAATACTATTTTCATTCTTATGGTTTGTATAAAATAATTATTTTCATTCAAAAGTTAAAAAGAGTACTTTTAATTCAATAGTTCCAATTAAGTAACGATTTTCATTCACTTCGAATATCATTCATGTATTCCCGTAAAAATCTCTCATGTGACCCTCACATGATAGACATTTTAGTCAATTTAATTTGAAAAAAAAACTTTTTAGTTATGACTTTCCAGACTCGACACCTATAGTCGATTGATTTTACAATCGTCAGTCATATATGGATTAGCTTCACAAGCTGCGATTTCTCATCTATCGACTTGACAACCTACGACTCCTCTATTGAGCGGCTCCACAAGCTATGACTACTCGTCGATCAGCTTTACAGACTTCAACTCCTTTATTGATCCTTCAAATAATCCCTCCTCATGGTTGTTTCACTATTACCCATTTCAAAACAAGATTATGGATTCAATCCTTATCATGTTTATAGTAAGTTAATGTTACTTTCTTTCTAAATTTATGTTCACTGCCATATTTATTTTATCTTATGGTTATTTAATTTTAATTAGGACAAAATATATATGTTCATCATGAAAACTTCTTCACTGCTTTTTTATTTGACTGCATTTTGTTTTCTGAGTTAAAATGTGAGCAACAAATGTCTCATGTATAAAAAGATTACTGAAATTGACTAAAATGCCCCTTCCTCATATGAGTGGCATATGAATGACTTTTAACAGGATTTATGAATGAAGTTAACATTGTGTATGAAAATCTTTACTTAATTGAAACTATTAGAAAAAATAGTTATAATGTTTGGATGAAAATAGTTATTTAAGCAAACTTTAGAGATGAAAATAATAATTTACTCTATTAAAGAAAAAGATAAGTTTATAAAACACAAATCGGTATATCAATAAAATATGACCATATTTCAAAACCATGTCAAACTTAAGTCCACAATTTCTTATGTGATACCTTTGACGAGTCTTACATTGTTTTGTACAGTTCATATTAGAGCATTTTGTGTGTTTTGTTGAGAAGTTGAATGATGAAATCAACATAAGCATCATTTATCACAATTTTTTTAACTACGGAAATATATTACCACTAGCACACACAAAAAAAACGTTACACAAAGCGGAGGGGTTTGCAACTAACCCGACTAAGTAATCTATTTATATATACAATCCACAGAACGGAAATTTTAAGAATAAAATCAAATATGTAGCCTTTCACGGATCATCGTGAGCAAAAATAGCGGAGGGGTTTGCAACCAACCCGACTAAGTAATCTATTTATATATACAATCCACAGAACGGAAATTTTAAGAATAAAATCAAATATGTAGCCTTTCACGGATCATCGTGAGCAAAAATTGTGTCGTTACGAAACCTCCATATAACTCACTATGATGTCAAAATGAACATATGAATAACTTCTTTTAGGCATTTAGAATTCGATAGAAAATCCTATTAAGTAATCAACTCTATAAGATTGCAACAAGATGGGTGCGGATATATACAAATAGCAATCCACGATCTCTTTGCAACACCACACTCACAAAATTGATCTATATACACCCATATAAGTATAGAAAACTTTTATTTTTGTATACATTCTAGATGTGAGCATCTTTCTAACGATTATAAATATAGATGTTACAAAAGAGTGCACATTTACTAAAAGTGTAAGAAAAATACTTAATCATACTTACAAGATTTAATACGAACAAGTCCTCGGTCCAACTTAGAATATAATGCCATTGACAATGTATGCTTTGAACGAGTGAAATGCGTTATTAACTAACCAATACCTAACATTAAATTAAGTCCAGGAAATACAGCCAAATGGAACTAAATCAAAACATCAAAAGACGGTCTACGAATCACATCAGAATATTAGTTTATTAATTATCTTATATTAATCTATGTTTTCTAGATAATACCATATGATCACACGCATAGAATTAAAAAGGTTAAATAATTATAATGGGAGGAGTAGGGGTGTGTCGAATTTCAATTTCCAAACATGATTTGAATTCGAAAAAAATAAGTCGAATTCGAATTGAATCGAATTCAAAATTTTCTAAGTACAATTGAAATTCAATTCGTATTTAGTTTAGAGTATGAATCAAATTCGAATTTATCTCATTCAAATTTAGTAAAGATAATAATTTATCGAATATTATAAATTCACTTTAAAAATCCAATATCAAATGATTAAAAAATACAAACATAATATACAAATTATTTCATGTTTCAAATAAATTAAGGTAACAATTATGTTTTAAATTTCAGATTATGTACTTTATAACTATTAATTAAGAATTTCTCTTATAAATATTTATAAATTTAATATATAAAAATAAATAAATTTAAGTGTATGTATTTATAATTTGAATTCTAAATCGAATTGACAATCACAAATTCATTTAAAATTGATAATTATACTTCGACTTGAATCAAATTCGAATTCGAAAATTTAATTCAATTCAAACTTCTAATAAGTGATTTTCAACTAAAATCGAATAGTATTTTTAAGTTTTCGAATCTGATTAAAAGATTGAGCACCCTATGAAGACTTTTCATTAAATTAGATTTCCACAATTCTAGAAACAAATTAAACATTTGCTCAAGGAAAACAAATAAAACATGAATAAACAAATTTGACAAATAGTGCAAGTTGGTCATAGTCAATTTCCTATCGTGGATGGAGCCTTTTTTGACCGGTGTTTTTAGACCGGATCGGAATAGCTGGTCCGACCGGTTCTACCCGGAATCGGTGCTGTGTCCAGTCCGGTCTGACGTGATTCACTTTTTAGTGATCGAACCGGCCAGTTCATCCCGAACCGCTGGTCGGACCGGAAAACCGGACCGGTTCGGATTGGTTTTGTTAATCTTTTCGGACAATTCCTAACGCAGAAGAGGGATGCTAATGTGCTGACAGCTAAGTGGGACCCTAGCCCGTCCTGTGGTCCTGAACAAACGTTCCATCCATAAAAGAAAATAGATTTTTATTTTAATGGGTAAAAATGGGGTGTTAAACCATAAATTAGTACGTCGGCTATACAATATAGTTAAGTTTTATATATAACTATAAAATATATATATAAAACATATATAAATTACTTATATTTAATTACATATATAAATATAATTAAAATATGTATTTACCCTATGTTAATGGGTGGATTTAGCTTGAATGGATTGGGTTTACAACAATACAATAAACTTTCACAAGTATGTATATATATATATATATATATATATATATATATATATATATATATATATATATATATATATTATATATATATATATATATATATATATATATATAATATATATATATATGAATTTTTCAAGTCTTATTGTTGTGTTTTTGAATGGTGACTCCATTAGTTATAAAAAGTACATATAAACCCAAAACTTAAAATTTATTCGAATTGAATAATTATACTTCGACTCGAATCAAATTTATAATCAGTGATTTTCGACTCAAATCGAATTTCAAGGTTTTTAAATTCAATTCGAATATTTAACACCTACAGAGGACTCTCCCTTAAACTAGTTTTCGCAATTCTGCTCAAAGAAAACAAATAAAAGGTGATTAAACGAATTTGGCAAATGGTGCAAGTTGGTCAAAGTAGATTTCTTATTGTGATGGAGCCTTTTTGACTCCTGTGCCCTATACCATGAGCCTAAAGATTCATCACGTCCCATCATCTGTATAGACCCAACCCCATGTTAACGGAAGGAGTTAGCTTTAACGTATCGGATTTACATGAATACAATGAACTTTCATGCGTATTTAAATATGTAGATACGAAGTTTTGAGTGATATCATTGTCTTTTTTAACGGTGACTCTAATAGTTATAAAATATACATATAAACCTAAAACTTAAAAAAAACCTATGACTTAGATAATTAAATAACTAAACAAGCTCACTCTCAAAAAAATATTCATAAGGCTAATAAAAACACAAAAGGGAAGGGAATAAGGATGAGAACGGTACTGTATCAAAAATTGGTAAAAGTGTGAACCGAATATCATACCAATTTTGTTGATTCGGAAGCGGTCGGTACTGGTGCCACTGAAAATACCAAAAATACTAAAACCAAAACCGAAAACCTAAAAAAATGAATGCCGATACCGGTATCGATTATGTCTGGTCGGTACCTGTTCGGTATGACTGGTATTCGATAAAATTTGCTCACCCCGAGGGACGATTTGTTAGTCAGAAGATAATACTGAAAACTTATCACTCAAGTGGTTTTCGATAATCAATTGGCTAGCTCTTTGAAAAGTCATTTTTAATGAAGCATATGAAGACGGTGTTACGTAATCGGATAGATGATGGATACATGAACGATTCTTGCATTGTTACATTGAAAAAGAGTTATTTCAATAAGTTTTTGTCGAAGATATAATGCAACGTTTTCAACAAATGAAAACTCTTAGGAAACAACTACTAGATCGTTTATTTCAATTCGTAAAGATCATTGTATTTATATCATGTTTTTTTTTTTTACATTCTAACCCAACCTCACTTGACCGATGATTTTTTTATCCTCCTTTATGTAATTAGAGTATTTTAAAATAATGATTCCTTTAAAAAAATTCGGATCCATCGCTACTTGTACGACTTGAGCTCAACCATAAAATGGGTCACAATATCTCATCATTTTCTCATGAAAAATCATCGGATTAAACATTTGATAAAATTAAATTACCAAAATATACATCGACTTGTGTTCTTCATTTTACAAAATACCCAAACCACCGTTTACCCTCGCTTTAGGCGAGATTTTCACACATTCCCTCGCACACATGGCAAAACAAAAACTCGCCTACGTGTCTCCTTCATCGTTTATGTGTCAATAATCTCCCTCACCATGTATCATGGTAGGTGAGGACACTGATGAGTCAACAAAGAAAAATGCTAACCTTGCTCATTGTGCACCATGCGAAGGTTACTTTACCTTGACAAGGAGGGTTGACACCTCACCGGGTCAACGAGAAAATAGATCTGGTCAGCAAGGAGGTTTAACCCTCTCCTCGACAAACGTGACGGGGATTTATGTTACGTAGGCAAGGAGGGTTGACACCTCACCGGGTCAACGAGAAAATAGATCTAGTCAGCAAGGAGGTTTAACCCTCTCCTCGACAAACGTGACGGGGATTTATGTTACGTAGGCAAGGAGGGTTGACACCTCACCGGGTCAACGAGAAAATAGATCTAGTCAGCAAGGAGGTTTAACCCTCTCCTCGACAAACGTGACGGGGATTTATGTTACGTAGGCAAGGAGGGTTGACCCTTCCTCGCTAAACGTGGTTAAGCGTTATGTTCTAGAGACCGGATTTATATCCCCTTCTCGCCAAGTCAACCTTTCTAGTGTACTAGGCGAGATTTATATTACTAATCTAAATACAACATTCATAAAATAAAGAGAAATCATTATATTATATATATCAATAAATATGTATATGTACTAATGTAGACATTTGATAAGATAATCATATAAAACTTTGTTCTAAGTATTTTTTAAAAAATATGCATAATTCATCATATGTAATATTGCTTAATAAATAAAAAAACACTTCTCAAACACTTGTGTTTCAAAGGTAGCTATTCTTCAACACCAAACAAACTGTTATTTGCCTCCCCTACAGGCCTACATACTACAATGTTAAACAAAATGTTACGTACTATGAAAACAAAATATATTATTTTAATCTACTTAAAGAAAATCTATTTACATTTAATAAGTAATTTTCATCTATAGAAATTTTATGAAAACAAATTAAATATACATATATTATTTTAATTTATAAAAGTTCTTTTCCAAAAGGATACGTTATTATAACAAAAACTTACGTAATTGTATAAAAAAGGTTATTATCTTTTCATATTTTATAAATATATAGAAAGTACATCATTTTATGTATAAAAATATTAAATTATTAAAAATTATAAAAATTATCTTATTTTGTGTATATAACTAGTTGTTGCAACCGCGCATTGCGGCGATAACATCAAATCATACAAATATCTGAAATCGAAATTGGTAAAAATATGTATGTTGAGTTCTACGTGTTACAAATACTATGTTTATAATGCTCAAAACTTAACATTAAACAACTAAAACCATAACGTAAACCCATGCATAAAAGCTTTATATAATAAAAAATGGAATCGTCAAGAAAATTAACTTAAAATATAAAAGTCAACGAAAAACTCTTAGAAAAATCTAAAGGAATAGCTTTAAAAGAAACCAAAGAATAAAGGTGTTACAGTTTAAGAAAATAATTTCTTTTAACAAAAACATTAAAATGCCAAAAATTGTAAAATATATTTAATGTAGATAAATAAACACTTGCCACATGTACCATAACGACATGAAATATTGTCATATGGCTGGGTTTAAGCTGTATAGTTTTGTATATTTGTAGTGATATAGACACTAGTACTTTACTGTTAATCTCATTGTTCTTTGTTATTATATACAATTTTAATATTTATAAATATGAAAAAAAAGGTAACGAAGGAAAAAAAATAAAAAAAAACCTTTCTGGAGAGGAAAATTAATAAATTCTCACGTGTCAGCGAGAGCCATGGAAGCTAAAATTATTTGACTTTTTAAACTTTCTGTCTAGGAAATTTGGTATCTCCTCGTGTAGTTAGTATTAAGACCTATAACATGTTTTAAAAAATTAATACAAAAAATGTGTCACTATGACAAAGAGAGGCTTATCATGATGATTTTAATGTGCGTTCCTAGTGACATGTCTTTGTTATCGGGTATGTGGACTTACCCCGACAAAAATTCATCGCTATAAGTTTCGTGCTATAGATTCTACCAATAAGTGTATGCTTAAGTATCATCACTATAGGTGTCTTCGCTATATAACAATCTATCTCATGACATGTTGTAGTTATAGGCTTGTTAACATTTTTTTTATTAAATAAAACAAATTAATGCCTATAGTATCCCCATAGGTTTGAAGGTATTTTTATTAAATTATTAAAAAAATTATTTAATTCCTATAATGAATACATGTCATTATTCTAGATAATTTATAAGTTTTTTTAATTTCTGGGTTTTTGCAGATTTATTTTAAATAATCGAATGGCAAATTAACATGACACGAACTAGCATAACATGTCAAAATACTCAAAATCCTTTTTCCTTTTAAAAATTAAACCAAAGTACTTAGCTAATTATCTTCGGTCGTTGCTGCCTACACACATTTCTTCAAATGTGATGTGGAAACAATGCCTAGGTTTTTTGGTAACTTTTGTGTTTATTGTTATTGGATTTGTCCGTGTTGTTAGTAATTAGTTGTTTAATATCGTTGTTGTTGCATTTGTAATACAAGTTGTTAAACTTTTCACTTACTTCTTGTTGTCGTTGTTGGATGGGTGGGGTGGGGGGGATGTGCTCGACACTTCGAGGGCGAGATGTCTCACAAGAAAACCAACGTTGAATATGTTTTGGATCTTGCTAGCTAAGTATGACTTAAAATTCACGCGATAGACAACAAAACATAGGAGGAAATATGTTTAACTGGTTTTAAACATATTAATGTGAATGATGCTTGTGCCATTAATTAATTATTCATAGATAAATACTAATTGCTAATATAGCCCTAAATCAATTGGTTTGTGAGATGGGCACCCCATGAATTTTCAAAGTGGAGGTTATAAGTTTAAATCTTACTTGATGCAATATCCATTAAGTAGGCCAGGGCTTTTACCACAGTAGATCTTTGATGATGTATAAGACCTTGTTTCCGGGACGCTTACAGCTAACCAATCATTGTACATAAAATATGTATTTACATAAACATTTCAGCAGAAACATTAAAAATGACATTTTATTTCTTTATAAAAGCTTTTGCAAACTAATACATCGTTATCCAATTACAATATACTAGTTTCATTACATCACAAAAGCATTAAATATAAAAACTGGATGCCATCCAAAAAGAGCCAAGTAGCCGCCCCGTGCCTTCCTCAGCAACCTTTACCTGCCAACTGGAAACACATAAAAGTCAGTGTTGCTGAGTGAGTTCTAGTTTTAAAATAAAACATACTTTACTTTCATTCAAAACCGTTCTTTACTTTCTTTCAAATCATACTATACCATCGTACATGATCAAACATCGTACGTACACATAGATAATAGCATATTTTCTTCTTTACTGTTCATCACTTTCTTTCTTTATCTCTTTATCTCTTTCCGAATTAGTGTCAACAGCTATACCCCAAACGTATGCACAAAGCGGGTACTGGGCCGAATATCATAAATGACTTCCATAACGCACATAGCCTGGCACCAGCATCGGGGCAAGCGACAAAGATCCCAACTATATACTACACCCCAAACGTATGCACAAAGCGAGTACTGGGCGAAGATCATAAAAGACTTCCATAACGCACATAGCCTTGCACAAGCACCGGGGTGATTAATCACTATAAACCATGTACTATATCACTGGTCAGTCACAAAGACTGGACCCCTGCGTGTATCCTTACGGGTTAGCTAAACCACATAGTTGAGCTTACGACATTTTAGAGTCGTGCACCTCCGTACATTTTGCTTACAAGCCTTTCTTTACTTTCTCTTTCATTAATGCAGGCATTCTATCATTATGTTCCTCTTTTCACTATCTTTCACTTTACGTTACATAATACTTTATCATTTCTTTCACAACTATAACGCGTAAAGCCATGAGAAAGATAAACATACATAACAGGAACATAGACATAATCATACATAACATCGCCATACAAGGCACCATCACACATCCATAACAATCATGCAACATACCATCATGCATAAACATAAATCATACATCATACATACTATGCCCATCACATCACCTTTGACTTCAAAAAGTCAACTTACTATACCCCCGGGAACATCCCAAGTCAAAGCCTGCATGCCATATTTTCCTCAAAATCAGAAAATAATTCTAAGTCTTTAGACGCATGGGCACTATGCAGACGCATGAGGACTATGCAGGCGCATGAGGACTATGCAGGCGCATGGCCTTTCAGACGCATGAGGAACACTTAGGCGCATCAGCACTATTGGGGCACATTAGCAACACTTAGTCTATTCTGGGCTATTTCTAGGCGCATGAGCACTATGCAGACGCATGAATGCCTAGGCGCATGAACCATCTGGGCATATGAACACTTAGTTATTTCAGTCTATTCCTAGGCGCATGAGTACTATTTGGGCGCATGAGGTTTGGGCGCATGGGAACACTTATGCAGTTATTTCTGTTGGGTGCATGAGCTATTGTTTGGGCGTATGGGTAGTCTAATTCATCCTTAACATTATAATTCAGTCCCCAAACATCACCTATCACGTTCTAAGCTTAAATCATGCATTCTAATCCGTATAAACAAAATCATAACAACATCAAACACATATCTAGCCCAAAATCAAGCCCCACCCGCAACATACACACATATATACATACTGGTATAAACCCAACTTTTATAAAAAAGTTCATACATGCATTTCCATCCCTAAAGCAGTTAAAAACAAGTAAAAAGGGGGTCCTAGAACTCACCTTTACAGTCTTCGGCTATGACTTCTTCACAAACCCATTTGCAATTGAGTTCAACCGTCTTGAATTCGATCTTTTCTTCCTGTTCTTCTTCAAACTCGAGCTCTACTCTTTCTCTCTCCAAAAATATCCAAAGATATTATGTTGTACGTGAAGTGGGCGGCCATGCCCACTTTTACACCAACTTTTCAAAGTTTTTGTTCTTTTTACATCTTTGGTCCCTCTACTTGAGCTCTATTTCTTTTCTTTCTTTTCTTCTTTTCCTTGGCTTTATTCTTTTTTTCTTTACTAACCTTAAAAAGAATAACCGGGTGTTACAAGTCCACCGCCCTTATATAGGTTTCGTCCCCGAAACCTATTATTCCTCAAAAAATCATGGGTAATGTTGTCTCATCTCTTCATTAGTCTCCCACGTAGACTCAGATCCCTTTCTGTGCTTCCATTGTACTCGCACAAGAGGAACCACTTTATTTCTTAACCTCTTCTCTTTACGATCAATGATTGCCACTGGTTGCTCCACATAATTAAGCCGTTCATCTACCTCGATATCCTCCAGTGGTACAACCATATCCCCATCTGCTAAACACTTTCTCAGATGAGATACATGGAATGTTGGGTGAATTCCACTTAACTCATCTGGTAACTCTAGTCTATAGGCCACCTCTCCTACTTGAGCAATGATTCGGAAAGGCCCTATGTATCTTGGACTCAACTTGCCCCGCTTTCTGAACCGAATGATACCTTTCCAAGGTGAGACCTTCAACATGACTCTATCACCCACCTGGAACTCAATCAGTCTATGTCATTTATCAGCATACAACTTCTGTCTATCTTTGGCTGCCTTCATAAAGGCTTTGATCCTTTCCAGCTTCTCAGTCGTAACGTCGACCACTTCGACGCTCCCTAACTCTTTATGACCAATATCACCCCAACAAACGGGTGTTCTGCATCTCCTGCCGTATAGAATCTTATAAGGGGGCATACCAACGCTAGCATGGTAACTGTTGTTATATGAGAACTCAGCTAACAGTAAGTTGTCATCCCAACTTCCTCCAAAATCAATGACGCATGCCCGAAGCATATCCTCCGGCGTCTGAATGGTCCTTTCTGACTGACCATCCATCTGAGGATGACAAACCGTGCTAATGTGTAACCTCGTCCCCATAGCATCGTGGAATTTCTTCCAAAATTTAGATGTAAACCGGGTGTCACGATTAGACACAATAGACACCGGCACATAATGACGAGTTACAATCTCTTTAATGAACAAACCTGCCAACCTCTCAGATGAATAAGTCTCGCGGATAGGTAGGAAATGAGCAATCTTCGTCAAACGGTCAACTATCACCCATATGGCATCATAACCTCGCGCAGTACACAACAACTTTGTAATAAAATCCATGGTGATGTGCTCCCACTTTCACTCCGGTATATCCAAAGGTTGGATCTTTCCATACGGCTTTTGATGCTCGGCCTTCACTTGTAAACAAGTAAGGCATTAACTCACATACTCCACCACATCACGCTTCATACCAAGCCACCAATAATCTTTTTTCATGTCTTGGTACATCTTCGTAGCACCGGGATGAATAGAGTATCGAGTCTAATGAGCTTCATCCATAATCTTCACACGTAGATTCCCAAAACGAGGAATCCACATTCGTCCGAATTGGGTTCTAACACCAAGTGTGTTTTCACCTAATTCCGCGACCAGACTTCTCATTCTTTCAGAGTTAAGATGATCTTATTTCAATGCTTCATCTTAAAACTCCTTGACTTGCTTCATCACATCAGAGGTCATGATCAACTGGTAAGCTTTCACCCGAATCAGCTCGGGTCTCTCCTTTCGGCTAAGGGAATCTGCCACCACGTTGGCTTTGCCCGGATGGTAATGGATCTCATCATCATAGTCTTCTATAAGCTCCAACCATCTCCTCTGCCTCATGTTCAAGTCCTTCTACTCGAAGAAATACTTCAAGCTCTTGTGGTGAGTGAATATGTTGCACTTCGTCCTATATAAGTAGTGCCTCCGTATCTTTAACGCAAAGACCACGGCCGCAAGTTCCAAGTCATGAGTAGGATAGTTAACCTCATGAATCTTTAGCTGTCAGGATGCATAGGCTATAACCTTTCCTCTTTGCATCAACACACATCCCAACCCCGAGTAGGAAGCATCTGAATAAACCACCAAATCTTCACTTCCATCGGGCAGCGACAAGACAGGAGCTTGGGTTAACCTTGCCTTTAACTCCTCGAACGCCCTCTCTTGAGCTTGACCCCATACAAACTTTACATCCTTCCGGGTCAACTTGGTTCATGGAGAAGCGATCCTGGAGAAGTCTTGAATAAATCTCCTATAATAGCCCGCAAACCCAAGAAGCTATGAATCTCGGATGGCGTCTTTGGTGACTTCCATTGCATCACGTGTAACATCTTGTAATTTTGGGTTAAATTAAAGTTAACCTTGTTAGGTTCTTGTATGGACTAATGATGTCATTTATGAAACTTGTGAATTTGTTATGCTTATTCTTTGTTACCTTTAATTTTCTAATCAAACTAATAATTATGATAATAATAAAACTACTTGAAATATTATTAATAATAATAATAATAATAATAATAATATAATAATAATAATAGTACTATATTAGTAACAATAATAATAATAATAATAATAATATAATAATAATAATAATAATAATAACAATAATAATAATAATAATTAAGATAATAGTAATCTTAATAATAATAAATAGCAATAACAATAACAATAATAATAATGATAATAACAATAACTAAGAATAATAACAATAATAATGATATTGTTATTAATAATAATAATTTGTAAAAGTTATAAAACTAAAATGTATAAAACTTTAATTTAAAAGTCAAGGTTTGTTTTGTCAATTTATAAACCTTCAAACAAAGTTTAAGACATAAAATGATAAAATCAAAATCGAAGGGACCATTTGTGTAACTTTCGAAATCCCAAACCATTCCCCCATTCACCTCGGTTTTCCAGCGAAACTCCGGCGGAGCTCCGACGAGCCCCAAAATCCATGAAAAACCACCCAAATTTGATACCGAATGGTTCCAAATCGTCTCGTGAACGTGTCTCGAACTTAAACACACATTTTAATTGTGTTTAATCATCGGTTACAACATCATTCGATTGAATAACCGAAACCATCTTAATCACCTAACCGTTCTAGCCTTAACACTTTTTAATAGCCTAATTAAACTAACCTAAACGATACTATACCATTCGTTAATCGAGCACCACACTCAATTGCAGAAAAAACAAACACAACCTTCGAATATGAGCTTCATCCTTGTCGTGAACCTGCAACTTAGTCGAGGCCACTGTTCAAGCAAATTGGACCAAAATTGGTAAGGGGCTTTTGGTCCAGTACACAAATCGAAGCTTCATACTAAATTAATTGAATTATCATCCACGAATGACCATTGCTCACTCACTGTTCGGCCGCGAGTTGTTCTTCGAAGTGGGTATCTCCAATCGATCATCAAACGGGTAATTGTTTACATATACATGAGCGTTTAACCATGGGGAGCAAAAGCCCCATGGTTGATTGGGTTAACAACAACAATTGATGCTCGATTTGTATCAAGAATGAACTAGGGTTCATGTGTTTTGGGGGTGTTTGGTAACAAATGGTTTTAAAGTTTTAAAAACAACTTATATCGCGGCTGAGGCCTATAGTCCACTGGTCAGACACTTGACTTCTACTAGGGAGGTCCCCGGTTCGAATCCGGGGATCTATACCTTTTTTTTATGCCTTTTTGATCTCTAAAACTATTATTAAAAAATTTAAAAAATTATAATGGACCATTTTATAGACTATGTTATTTTAAAATCACATAATAATTTTTCTGTAAATTATTTATAAAATTAATTTTATATTTTTATTTAATATCCTAAAGCTAATGCTAGCTTATTTCTTTATAAACAAAAACTAAAATAAAATAAAATAAAATATTAATACTAGTATAATTTTATACAAATTGTTATCTCAAACGCCGCCCTTAAATTATTATTTTAATCATGAGTATTTTATTTAGATAGTATAAAACTATATTTAAATCTTATAAATTTTTTTACAAATTATTAATGTTGCTCTTATTCATATCTTTATATAAAATATAAATATATTTCTTATCATTTATTCCAAGAAAATATAATTGGTTTCCATTTGTTAAAAATAATTAACAAAGCCCCAAGCATCAAAGTGAACTTTAATTCACGTTAAAACGTTTATCATATTATTAAACTTAAACCTTGTAAATATATTTATATTCTTATGTTCATTGTGAAGGCTTTGCATTGGAACGTTGCTTGTTATATTTTCTTATTAATCATTATTCCATACTTATTTGATCATGTGAGTATTTCTATACCTCTTTTTATATTTTTACACTTTGGGGTGAAACATGTTACTGTATAAACTTTGCACTTGTAAACACGTTTGATTCTTGTAAACTTATGGCATTTCACATGTATGTTGTGGTTAGTTGAGCTTTGTGGCTACCATGTAATGTCGAATATATGTACAATCATTAACTATTGCTAGCCTAGCGAAGTCATAGATCTATGGACCGGACAAGCCTGCTTGGTTGATCCAAGTACACTTAGCTAATCGTATATACTTGTAAACGTTTGAAACTTGTAAAACTTTGTCGAGGTTTGATTGTGCATTCTGTCTTGCATCCCTAGTTACTTTGTTCTCTAACTTACAACATGAATTGCCATCTTTTATATACTTATGTATCGAAAACTATGAAAATCTCACCAACATTATGTTGACATTTTATTTTTAACATGTTTCAGGAAATACTCAAGCTTGATCGTCATTTTTGAAGTTGTTCACACCTAGGAATGGACCTAGTTAACTTAATGAATGAGCTTGTTATATTTCTTATATTGTGTTCTTATTTGAGACTTATGCTTGTAATGTACCTTTCAAACTTTTGAATAATATATTGGTATATAATAATAGCGTTATGTGGCTGTGAACGATCTTAACTCTCACTTCTCGACGTTTACGCCGTCAAGGTCGGGGTGTGACATCATGACCTCTACCTTTGCCGGTCCACCATAATCCCCTCGGGATTCACTACATGACCCAAGAACTGTACCTCGCGCAACCAAAACGCGCACTTGGAGAATTTAGCATACAACTTCTCCCTTCTCAAGGTCTCCAACACTTCTCGAATGTGACCGGCATGCTCATTCTTATTCTTTGAATAAATCAGGATATCATCAATAAACACAATCACTGATTTATCCAACATCGGCCGACACACTCCATTCATTAAGTCCATAAAAGCAGCTGGCACATTGGTCAAACCAGAAGACATAACAAGAAACTTGTAATATCCATAGCGCGTGCGAAAAGCTATTTTAGGAATATCCTGCTCCTTCACCTTTAACTGTTGGTAACCAGATCGAAGGTCTATCCTCGAGAACCAACTGGCACCCTGAAGCTGATCAAACCTCGGTAAGGGGTACCGATTCTTCACCGTCAGCTTATTCAACTCACAGTAGTCTACACACATCCTCATACTACCGTCTTTCTTATTCACAAATAAGACCAGAGCACCCCAAGGTGAGATACTCGGTCTAAAGAACCCCTTGTCTAGTCACTCTTGCAATTGCTCCATTAACTCCTTCATCTCAGTCGGAGCCAACCGATACGGTGCCTTAGCAATAGGTTGGGCACCCGGTATCAAGTCAATCTGGAACTCGATCTCATGGTCAGGTGGCACTCCTAGTAAGTCTTCGGGAAACACGTCTGGAAAGTCACACACCATCGGTACATCGGTCAGTTGTGGTGTTGGTGTGTCCACATCCTTTACGTAGGCCAAGTAGGCACTACATCAACGCCTCATGCACTTTCCTACCACCGCCATCGAAATCACTCTCGGGATCGTCGTGACTCGATCACCATAAACCGTCACCGAACTCCCGTCAGGTGCTGTCAATCGAATCATCTTCTTGCGACACGCAATGTTCGCCTCGTATTCCGCTAACCAATCCATTCCTAGGATTACGTCAAACCCGCCTAAGGTCATCACGAATGGTCTAACAGGAAACTTGTGACCTTCTAGTTCTACGTCACAACCTTCTATCATCTCAGAGATCCTGGTAGACTTACCTATGGTAGTTTCTACATCAAAGGGCGCATCTATATTCTTACTACTAACATGCAATTTAGTACAGAAAGTAGCAGAAATAAAACTTTTACTAGCACCAGAATCAAATAACACAAAAGCTAAAGTTTGATTTACTAGAGAACGTACCTGACACAACATTGGGGTCTGTCCTAGCCTCCTCCTACGTCATCGTGAACGCTCTAGCACTCGCCCTCTGCCCTTTAGTCCCGGTCGTCTTCTTCGCTGCACCAGAAATTTCATCCCTCGGCTTCTTGCAGTCTCTGCTCATGTGGCCATCCTCGCCACAAGTATAACACCTCCTTACCCCGTAGTTCTTTGCCACATGTCCAGTCCTCCCGCAACGGAAACAGATATTGGATCCCACTCTACATTCCCCGGTGTGCTCTCGTCCACACTTGACACACCTCTTCGACCCCGCATCGGATGTGACCACACGCCGGTCATCTACCCATGCACCGTTGTTGTTTGGAGCGTCTCTGCCACGTCCAAATAGCTTTTCGTTCCAATTCCGATCACCACCACCTTTCTTGCTGGCTTCAGCCACCACTATAGTCCTTTCATCATACAACCTTCCCGCCAAGTCAACCGCCGACCTAAACGTGCCCGGTCGGGCTGCGATCATGTTTCTGCGAATATTTGTTGGCAATCCCTTAATATATCTCTTGATCTTTTGTGATGTAGGCGTCACTTGGTCTGGCACCAGTCATGCCATCTCATTGAACTTTGTGGTTACTTGCTGATGTGTCATGGTTCCTGCCTCCAGCTGCAGGAACTCTCTCTCCACTTTGTCCATCTCTTGGTGAGGACAAAACTCCTCAGTCACTAGCCTCTTCAACTCTGCCCACTTCATCCTCCCTATCGCCCGACTACCCTCGGCTTGGACGATATTGTCCCACCAACACAAAGCCGAGTCCACGAATGAATGGGCAACAAACTTCACCTTTTGGTCCTTTCGGTACTCGCTGATATTCAGAACAGCTTTCATCTCTCTCACCCACCGGTGAGTAGCAACAGCAGTGCCATTACCATCGAAGGTAGGGGCTTGCATCTTTGAAATGCCCTATAGTTACAGCCTCTTGCCGCCTTCGGCATAAGCTCTTCTTCTTCCTCCTCTTCCTCCTCTTCCTCATCAGAGAGAACCGTTTTAGGCTTCAGTCACTCCCATTCTCCCAAGGACCTGTTTCTCTCCTTTCTTTCTCCTTCCTTTACGGCCTTTATCACTTCGGTCACCACAGATGATAGAATCTTCTGCATGACCTGATGCACCTCTTCCACAATAGCCTCCTTCACTGAGGCCCTCAGGTTAGCACTCTCGTCTCTGCCCTCTGGATTAGGGGTTTCGGGTTCTTCATGAACCACCTTTTCAATTCTAGGCCTTCCTCTTTTGGGTCGTGGTTCAGCACCATGCATACCACGACCTCCACCCCTTGAAGCTTTAGATGATCTACCACCGGCCATCCTCTAACAAACACTACAAGATTCAAACACCAACACGGTCTTTTAAGGGAACAACTCAGTGTATGTTAAGTATAGTAAGTCCCTAATTATAGTGGCTAGTTGTGATTAGCCACTTACTTTACTCTTCATGTCCCAAGCATTACCTATCCTGACTACATCAGTATCTAAATCTACAAACAACACATAAACCACATAACACGCGCACATAATTCCGGTTAACATTAATAAAATACTTGATGGCACGCAGCTACTCGGACCGGCTTCCCTTCCCTTTCCGTCCCATTCTCAGTTTAAGTTTAGGTTTATTTTGAAAATTTACCCGTTTCACTTAAACTTTGGCTCTGATACCAACTTGTAAGACCCCGTTCTCGGGACGCTTACAGTTGGCCAATCATTGCACATAAAACATATATTTACATAAACATGTCAGCGGAAACATAAAAACGACATTTCATTTCTTTATAAAAGCTTTTGCAAAATAATACATCGTTATCCAATTACAAAATACTAGTTTCATTACATCATAAAAGCATTATAAAAACTGGATGCCATCTAAAAAGAGCCAAGTAGCCGCCCCGTGACATCCTCAGCAACCTTTACATGCCAACTGGAAACACATAAAAGTCAGCGTTGCTGAGTGAGTTCTAATTTTAAAATAAAACATACTTTACTTTCATTCAAAACCGTTCTTTACTTTCTTTCAAATCATACTATACCATCGTACATGATCACACATCGTACGTATACATAGATAATAACATTATTATCTTCTTTACTATTAATCACTTTCTTTCTTTATCCATTTATCTCTTTCCGGATCAGTGTCATCAGCTATACCCCAAACGTATGCACAAAGCGGGTACTGGGTCGAAGATCATAAATGACTTTCATAACGTACATAGCCTAGAACCAGTATCGGGGCAAGTGACAAAGATCCCAACTATATACTACACCCCAAACGTATGCAACAAAGTGGGTACTAGGCCGAAGATTATAAATGACTTATATAACGCACATAGCCTGGCACCAACACCGGGGTGAGTAATCACTATAAACCATGTACTATATCACTGGTTAGTCACAAAGACAAGACCCCTGCGTGTATCCTTACGGGTTAGATAAACCACACACAGTTGAGCTTACGACATTTTAGAGTCGTGCACCTTCGTACATTTTGCTTGCAAGCCTTTCTTTACTTTCTCTTTCATTAATGCATGCATTCTATCATTATGTTCCTCTATTCATTATCTTTCACTTTATGTAACATAATACTTTATCATTTCTTTCACAACTATAACGCGTAAAACCGCGGAAAAGATAAACATACATAACAGGAACATAAACATAATCATACAAAACATCACCATACAAGGCACCATCACACACGCATAACAATCATGCAACATACCATCATGCATAAGCATAAATCATACATCATACATACTATTCCCATCACATCACCTTTGACTTCAAAAAGTCAACTTACTATACCCCCGGGAACATCCCAAGTCAAGTCTACATGCCACATTTTCCTTAAAATTAGAAAATAATTCTAAGTCTTTAGGCGTATGGGTACTATGCAGGCGTATGGCCTTTCAGACGCATGATCACTATTGGGGCGCATGAGCAACACTTAGTCTATTTTAGGCAATTTCTAGGCGCATGAGCACTATGCAGGCGCATGAACCCTGTGGGCATATAAACAATTAGTTAATTTCAGCCTATTCCTAGGCGCATGAGTATTATTTGGGCGCATGAGAACACTTAGGCAGTTATTTCTGTTGGGGGCATGAGCTACTGTTTGGGCGTATGAGCAGTCTTATTCATCCTAACATCATAATTCAGTCCTCAAATATCACCTATCATGTTCTAAGCTTAAATCATGCATTCTAAGCCGTATTAACACAATCATAACAACTTCAAACACATACCTAGCCTAAAATCAAGCCCCACCCGCAACATACACACATATATACATACGGGTATAAACCCAACTTTTATAAAAAGTTCATACATGTATTTCCAGCCCCAAAGCAGTTAAAAACAAGTAAAAAGGGGTCCTAGAACTCCCCTTTGTAGTCTTTGGCTATGACTTCTTCACAAACCCGTTTGCAATTGAGTTCAATCGTCTTGAATTCGATCTTTTCTTCCTGTTCTTCTTCAAACCCGAGCTCTGCTCTTTTTCTCTCTAAAAATATCCGAAGATATTGTGTTGTACGTGAAGTGGGAGGCCATGCCCACTTTTACACCAACTTTTCAAAGCTTTTGTCCTTTTTACATCTTTGGTCCCTCTAGTTGAGCTATATTTCTTTTCTTTCTTTTCCTTGGCTTTATTTTTTTTTCTTTACTAACTTTAAAAAGAATAACTGGGTGTTACATGATGGGTTTCCCATAAAATGGTAGGCGAGTCAGGTCATCAACGTCGTATGTGTTTGCGGGCGTGAGTATCCATTTGCCAATAGGCTTATCCGGTGACCTGAATTAAGATATTCGTTAAACGTTAGGAAAAAGAGTAACACATGATTAATTAATACTAGTGGAATATATATATATATAGGGGAGTGTTCAAATGAGAATCGTTTTTTTTAAAACTTTAGGAATCAATCTCAATCACTTATTTTTTATCACATGCAATTTTCCCTTCTTTTTTTTAAAAACGTTCATAACTTTTTTTCACGACATCATTTTTTCAAAACAAATTATCTAAAAAAGATAGATGCCTCCTAGTTATGCCTCTCCTGATGACACGAATATGGACCAATGACTTTTGAATGCTAAAGATGGTAAGATACCGTTATAGTCGCATTTCAAAGAAATTATCCCCCACAATTTTCTTAATACAATATTGCAATCATAATCTTAAATTTCTTTAATTATTCACAAGCTAACTACAAGGAAAATGCTTATCCAACTTTATTTCATTGTTTCCTTCGATAGGGCCAAATGCCAATACTTTTCTTTTCATGTGTTACTTTTAGTTCATAGCTTTATGATCTATCCATCGAATCGTCGTTGTTGCGCTGCCTTTTTGTTGTTGTTAATGCTAAATTTAAACATATAATTTATATACTAAATGTATTTTTAATAGTTTTAGTAGTATAACTTTATGTATTGTTTTTAATGAGACATCCTGATGGTTAAATGATGTGTCTTATAACTAAAGATTAGAAGTTTAAATCCTACAGGATGCATATTATTGTGTATTTATCCTAAATTTATATAGCTTTACGGGTAAATTAAACAAACTGTTAATAGTTTAAGTTTCTATTAAGAAAATTTTAACACAATTGAACTTTCACTTGTTAATATGAAAAAAGTTTATATAGAACATATTAGTGGGAAAGTTGCTTCACAAATTGCTATTGATTCGAAACATAGAGAAGTTAATTGATATGGTTTTCCAACAAGGTACGTCAAATAATACAAAATCTATGTTTATAAAGGCATATGTAAGGAAATAAGACTTGGTTACTATATGATAATGAAATGAAACTCGTAACATATTATTTATTAGGGCAAATATCATTAGAAAATTAATCTACTTTTAGTTTTTTCTCACAATACTTTTTGTACAATTTTACAAGTAAAAAACTAATATACTTTTTTATTTTGTCTCATAAAAATCTCGTAATATCGTTTACACATAAATAATCAATATCTTTTCTGTTTTCTCAACAAAAAAAAGCCAAAATAATTATTTACACATTAAGGTCATTTCACTTATTAAATTTGAGTTTCGTAACTTAAACGATCTGAACGCAAACCCCATAAGTTAAATGATATGAACTTAAGCTCCTATAAGTTCAACGAATGAAAAAATACACGCATGCAAAACAATAAGTGCAAAAATTGTTTTCATTTTTGAGGCAAAACGAAAACTATTTTTTAAGTAAAACATCTAATACATAATAAGTAAAACTATTTTTTTATTTTTCCAACGCATACATGTTGATATACTTTTCTAAAAAAATCGACAATCCGTTATTTACATATGTGTAAATCTAGTTATACCAATGTGCAGTATTGGATTTACACATATGTAAATACGATATTACACATGTGTAAAACGAATTTCGTTAAAAAACGAGATTTTTTTATTTTTTTATGAAAGAGGAGGGAAAGTAGGGGAACATTTTTGTGTTTTTTTATGTTATTATTTGATTTATAAATTTTTAAATATGTTTTTGTTAATTACAGTTTTGTCATTAAAAACTAATGGTTGATATTAGTTTCTAGAGTTCTCACATAAAAACTAGTTTTCATTTGATCCCCTCCCTTACGCACGCACACGCGCGCACACACACACGATTATTTATACATACATATAACTTATAAGATTCATTTAGTAACATATTTTTTATAGAGTTTCTAAAGAATACCAAGAAGGAGAAAACACCCCACATACCACCCAAAAGTCATCGCCCACCACTCTAGCCTTGGGTGTTTTAATTTCGGGCAAGACAAAAAAAACGAAGCCAAGTTGTTTCGTAATTTGGTGATTTGTATGTTTAAAGCATCACCTTTTGTTGTTGATCTACCGCTGATGCCTATAGTAAAGCCTTCCTTGAATATATAAACACATACATATACATACAAATGCACTAATCTAACAAATACATACGCATACGCCTAACAAATGCATATATATACAAGAATTAAAAATAATAATATCTTACTCATGCTTCGTAAAATCCTTAAACTATGCATAGTGTTGGCGTTTTCTTTCTTTTCCTGATACCATTATATAGACAATAATTTTCATAGATAAAAGAAATAAAGCCTTCCTTGAATATATAAACACATACATATACATACAAATGCACTAATCTAACAAATACATACGCATACGCCTAACAAATGCATATATATACAAGAATTAAAAATAATAATATCTTACTCATGCTTCGTAAAATCCTTAAACTATGCGGTATCTCGGTTCGATGATGGCCTCAGGGAGGCTATAGAAGACATAGTCGTGGGTGGTGGCCCTTTTTTTGGTGATCTCCAATGGCGTTTGGCATCTTTGCCTGCGTCTCGGTGGTTTGGGACTCCTTTCAGCTCGAGATGTTGGGGCTTATACTTTTGTGGCCTCTAGAGCTCAGTCTTTGGAACTACAAGATCATATCCTTCGAAACAGTGGGGTCTTCGGGCTTGACCCGGACTATCAGCGGGCGCTCGAACGCTTATATGTCCTTCTCCCAGACTTGGATATTGGCGGTTTCTCTAATAAGGACACCGCCCCCTCGAAGCCACAAACAACTTTGGCGAATGCTCTGTTTAGCAAAATCGCTCAAAGCCTGGGAGAAGTTTTTTCTTTGTCATCCCGCCAAAAGGAGGTGTTTGAGTGCCTGAAGGGCCCCCATGCTCAGGACTTTTTGACCGTTATCCCGATTGAAAGGTTGGGACAGTGCATGTCTCCAGTAGAATATAGAGCATTCTCAAATACCGTTGATGATCCCTATGTACCCGGAAGATGAAACATGTCCGATATGTCGTAAAGCTTGCATGGATAAATATGGGGAGCACGCCCTTCACTGTAAAGAGCTACCTGGGTTCAAATATCGGCATGACTGGGTACGAGATGTTTTGGGGGACATCCTAAGAAGAGCTGGGATTTCTGCTAAGAAAGAAGCCCCTGTGAATTTCCTCACGACCCTATGAAGGGGAGGTCTACTTTGCGACCAGCGGATCTGCTCGTCTTTGGCTGGGCTGGGGGCAAACATGCTTGTGTGGACCTCACAGGGGTTTCCCCTTTGGTTGGTTTACGGGAAAACGGTTTTGTAGCTGGTCAAGCAGCAAGAAAGGCAGAATCAAAGAAAGTGGATAAACATGCTAAAGCTTGCGCAGAGAACCAGCACGCTTTTGTTCCCTTTGCCTTTGATACATTTGGCTCCCTAGCGCCAGAAGCTATCAACTTTTTGACCAGGGTCCAACGGGTCATAGACAACCATTGCTCAACCTTGGGGAGGCAAGGATTTGTTTTTGAAAGGTTAGGATTTGCTATTCAGAAAGGGGTGGCGGCGCAACTTGTTGCCCGTATACCTTCTATTTTGATGTAACTTGACATAACATTATTAATTGAAAAAGAAACACATTTTGTTCAAAGAAATAACAATTCTGGACATAAGTATGTGAAGCTTTTTCCGTTAAAACAAAATGTTGATATGTTCCAACTCTCACTTTGTTTCTATGTGGTATTTAATACTATACATAAAATTGCATAAGATTAGTAGGGCCTATTGATCTATTATAATATAAAAATAATTTTATCCTAAAAAACGGTCCCGGTTCAACACAGTTTCCCAATATTAAAAGCAATTAAACATTTGCTCAAAAGAGATCCATTCGTATTAAATTTATTCCACGGTGGTGTTTTGTGGTTTCAAATCTTCTGGTATATAAATAGATTTTTTAAAGTGTAACTCATGGGTTTCAAAGTATAGATCATAGGTTCAAATACTATTTTGTGCGATACATTTTAAGTGGGTCAGTAGTTTTGTCACAGTAGGTTTTGACGATGTATTAACTATATTATTATTAGGGTTTAGTAATGATTATTAAGGGTTGAGCCCACGGGCCCGTTTAGAGTTTTAGGATTTAATTGTAAACTCTATATAATGTATCATATTCTATCAATGAGATTCAATCACTCTTTTACCATTTTACATGGTATCAGAGCCTTAGGGTTCTGGTTACCTTCTTCTCCGTTGCACTATCCCAAAAACATGCAAACCCTAGTCGTCGCCACCGGGTTCAAACCCTAGACAGGGCGGTGTGCCGCCACCGCCGCCGCCCTGTCCATTCTCTTTACTTTTGTTATCTTATTATTTACGTTCTAAATAAAGATTCGTCTCGATTTTAGATGCAAGCCATTTAACCTAAATCTTTTTTCCTCATAAAACTCCTGCCCATATCCCATCTTTTATGTTTCTTTTCTTTCGTTGTTATTGTTGGACCCGGTCCGTTGCCATCGAAGAACGTCGTTTGGCCACGGTCACCGGCCTTCGGTATGACACACCACCACACGACCACGGTCGTTGGGTGTCATCTTTTATTTTACCTTTTCAACTAGGATATCGATCATATGATCATGTTGCTACTGCCACGCCACCCTCTTTTACTTGCCGCTTGCTGGACTACGGTCCGCCGTCGCGCCGCCTTCAGGACTACGGTCCATTGCCGCGCCGCCCTATGTCGCTGCCGCATTGGATGGCCGTTGCAGGATTACATGATCATTTAATATTGTGGATTGCAATTAAGGTTTTGGGATGAAGATTGCAAGATTATGGAATTTTGGTTGAAGATTGTGACCGAGATTGAGACTATTCTTCTTGTTCTTATGGTTATTTTTTAATGTTGCCAGTCTGAGAGTCTGATTCTCTACCGCTCTGACTGCGGGGGAGTATTAACTATATTATTATTAGGGTTTAGTAATGATTATTAAGGGTTGAGCCCGCGGGTCCGTTTAGAGTTTTAGGGTTTAATTGTAAACTTTATATAATGTATCCTATTCTATCAATGAGATTCAATCACTCTTTTACTATCTTACAGGTTTCTCCTAAAAGGAAGGGCGGGCCAAGTCACCAATATTATCTTTGTTCGTGAGTGTAGGAGACCTTTTGCCAATACGTTACCTAGGTAACTGGACTTAAAATATTCATTCGCCGTTAAAAATAAGTAATAATAAAGATGTCGATTTAAAAGGTAGATTAAAATGGTATTTGCGTTAATTATTAAAAATTAAAATACAAACATGAATAAAAAGAAATTGACGCCACAAATAGTCACAAGACGAAGAAATTAAATTTTCCATTAATGGTCGACGCAACTTAACTTGGTCCCGTTCCCACAATGAGCCTCATTGTGGACCATTCACCCCCTTCTATATAAACCCAACCCCATATACATTATGAGTTAACCAACCACAAAATGGCTCACAAGATCTCCTCCTCTCTCATATTCCTTGCAATCCTAGCAGCCCTACAACTAACCGCAGCCGTGGACTACACGGTCACCAACACCGCTGCAACTACCCCCGGTGGTGTCAGGTTCACCAACACCATCGGTGTCGATTACACCAAACAAACTCTAGCCTCAGCCACAAGCTTCATATGGTCCACGTTCCAACAAAACACGGATGCTGACAAAAAGAGCGTGGCAAGTGTAAGCGTGTTCATTGATGACATGGATGGTGTCGCGTATGCTTCCAACAACGAGATACATGTTAGTGCAAGGTACATTGAGAAGTACTCTGGTGATGTCAAGACTGAGATCACTGGAGTACTTTATCATGAAATGACGCATATTTGGCAATGGAATGGTAACGGTCAGGCTCCTGGAGGATTGATCGAGGGAATTGCTGATTATGTGAGGTTAAAGGCGGGGTACGCGCCTAGCCATTGGGTTAAGCCCGGGCAGGGAGACAGGTGGGACCAAGGGTATGATGTGACGGCTCGATTCCTGGAGTATTGTAACGGTCTTAGAGGTGGGTTTGTGGCCGAGCTTAATAAGAAGATGAGGGGTGGTTATAACAATAGTTTCTTCGTTGAGTTGTTAGGAACGACGGTTGATCAACTATGGGCTGAATACAAAGCTAAATAAGAACATCAATATTTAGCTTCAAGATGTGTTCAAGTGTCATTTACTTATTACTAATTAAAATAACGGACCTGCATGTATTGTACTTTCGGGATAGCTATTGTAAAAGTATGTGATGAATAAAAATATGAACCGTGTTATACAAGTGACAAGTCTCCACGCCTTGTGTTTGTATGATAAGTATTAGTTATATAAATAAGCGATTTTATTGAATAATAAACTAATGGTTCTAGATTGCGAGCGACGTTATTACTTTTTTAAGAAAAGAGGTCAAATAAAACTTTGACATGTAATATTAATACTCATTAGTGAAATGATAAAACGCGTTATACTTTGGTAAAGTATAAATAAATAAATAAATAAGAAAAATAAAAACATTAGTGCAATTATAGAAAAGGTAAAAATAGATAAATAAATAAGAACATGACTACATGAGGAATATCAAAGCAATTATTAAAAAAAGGATCACGATTTCACACTTTAATAAACATGAATTGCATGCGATCGATGTCTCGATATCCTTAAAACAGAATCTGGGATGTATAATGGTCAAATTTACCTGATTATGTAAACGTGAAGTCATTTGTCATAAATATTTCCTAAAATAATTTTTACATTTGTAGTGTATGTTACATAAAAGTCATTTGTCATAAATATTTCCTAAAATAATTTTTACATTTGTAGTGTATATTATATAAAATTAGGTTAGTCCCCGTGCAATACATGGATTAAACAAATAAAAATTGAATAATTATTATTAAAAATTTATGTATTATAAAATCATGTCTGAAAATAAAATATGATTATAAGTACAACTAAATAGCTATTTTAAATAAATAAATAATAATATATTTTTCTCAAACTTTTATTCTATAAAAAATTGTGAATTTTTGTTTTTAAAGAGTGTGTTTTTAATAAAAAAAAGTTTTTAATTTATTACATTATATATTTTTAAATTTAAAAATGGCAGGAGTAATATTATTAGTATTCAATATTATTAATAATATATAGAGAAATACAAAAGTAAGTATAATAAGATCTATAATAGTTTCATGGTTATTTTAGTTTTTTAAACATAGATAGATAGGCTAAACACTCATTAAGTAAACAGATTAAATTTTAATGTAAAATATATATGTAAAATAAACATAAATAGTTACAATATAATATTTTAATGTAAAATATAAATAAAATTATATATAGATAATAGTTCAAAAAATAAAACAGTTATACCATTTTTTAACACACTTATGTAAATAATTTTATTTTTAAACACTCATTTTAAGATTTTTTATTAAAATTTATTTTTTTATAAAAATAAAAATATGATTTGTAGCTATTTTGTTTGTTTTAGTAAGCCTGTTTGTAAGACCCCGTTTCCGGGACGCTTATAGTTGGTTTCTCATCGCAAATAAAACATATATTTACATTTGTCTTACAAAATGTTGCAACAGAAACATTAAAAAATGACATCATATTTCATTATAAAAACTTTTGCCAAATAATACATCGTCAATCGGTTACAACATACATCGTTGCATTATATCACAAAAGCATTAAATAAATAGATGCCATCCCAAAAGAGCTGAGTAGCCACCTCGTACCATCCTCAGCAACCATTACCTGCCAACTGGAAACACATCAAAGTCAGCGTTGCTGAGTGAGTTCTAGTTTTATAAAATAAAGCATACTTTTCTTTCGTTAAAACCGTTCTTTACTTTCATGCGATCATACATCATACGTACACATAGATAATAGTTATATTATCTACTTCATTCGTTCATTATCTTTACATCTTTTCTTGCGCATTGGATATCTTCCGTACCAATACCATATGCTACACCCCGAACTATTTAGCTACTGGGCCGAAGTCTATAAATAGACAGCTAAACATGGTGCCACAGTACTAGGGGTAAGCGGTAAAGGCTCAATATAAATGGTCGATCACAGAGAAGGACCCCGATGTGCATCCTCCCGGGATAGCGAACCCGCACACTGTTGGGCTAACACCTTTAATGGCGTGTCCCGATATCCAATACTTGCAAGACTTTCATTACTTTCATCATTTATTAATGCATGCATTCATCATGTTCCACTTTTCATTATCTTTCACTTTACGTTACGTAATACTTCATTTCATTCATTACACGTAAAGCCACAAGAAAGAGAAACATACATCATAATAAGGAACATCAGCATGCACAGTCATCACGTCATACAGGACAACGTCATACATACATAACATGCATCATGCATAAACATGTAATATCATTATCATCATCATGCCCTACATGCTCTCTAAGGCTTCAATCGTCACCTTACATGAACTTACGGTAACCCTTACATCAAAACTTACATCAGCACTTTCCCCCGAAAGTCAGAAGTTAAACTACACTTCACCTCGGGTACAACGGCCCTATTCGGGCGTATGGACACCCTTCAGTCGCATGGCCTCCATGCGACTGAACATCATGCGAATGAGCCAATGCGGATGAACACTCATGCGAATGAACACCCAATCGTGCGAACGGACTAATGCGGATGGACCTCACGCGAATGGGACTAATACGGATGAGCACTTATGCGACTGGACCTTTAATTGCATGACCTCCATGCGACTGGACCTTCAATCGTGCGAATGGAACTCAATCGTGCGAATGGACCCCAATCGCATCCTATTCGGCCGTATGGCCTCCATTCAGGCTCCATTCGGTCGCCTAGCCCTAGCTGATGCAGAATGCAGTTCCAGCCGAACGCAAACTCCCCTTTTCGACCTCCAAACTCATCTAAACTCATTCTAAGCCCAAATCGACCATCCTAAACCTTAGGGATGCATACCACAACACCATTAAAGCACACACAAGTTCACAATCAAGACCCAAACGCATCATACACACACATACACATACACTAATGGGTCAAACATGCACACTCGAAACCCAATTTTCAGATGTTTTCCAGCCCCAAATCATTCAAAAACGTTTAAAGGAGGGGTCCTAGAACTCACACAAATGACCACGAAGAGAAGAGCTTCGATTTGACTCGCTTCTCAATGATTTTGGCTTACTCGAACCAACCCGAACCAACTTTTCTTCCTCTTTTCTTCCTTTCTCTCTTATTCTCTTTCTTTTGGCTGAAATGTGAGTGTGAGGAGAGGGTAAGGGCTGCCCTCTCCCTTATATACTCCCACTCACCCAACTTTCTTTCGTTGGCGAGTTTGGTCCCTCGACTTAGGACTTTATTTCTTTTTCTTCCTTCATCGGCTTCAAAATAAATAAATAACCGGGTGTTACAAGTCCACCCCCCTTAAATAGGTTTCATCCCTAAAACCTGTTATTCCTCGAACAAACATGGGTAATGCTTCCTCATTTCTTCCTCAGTTTCTCACGTTGACTCGGATCCTTTCCTGTGCTTCCATTGTACACGCACAAGAGGAACCACTTTATTTCTCAGCCTTTTCTCTTTTCGATCGATAATTGCCATCGGTTTCTCCACATAATTGAGTCGTTTGTCTACTTCGATATCCTCCAGTGGAACAATCATGTCTTCATCCGCCAAGCATTTCCTCAGATGAGATACGTGGAATGTCAAGTGAATTCCACTTAACTTATCTGGTAACTCCAATCTATAGGCCACCTCTCCTACTCGAGTGATGATTCGGAAAGGGCCTATATATCTTGGGCTTAACTTTTCCCGCTTCCTGAATCGGATAATCCCTTCCAAGGTGAGTCCTTCAACATAACCCGGTCACCCACCTGGAATTCAATCGGTCTGCGTCATTTATCAGCATACGACTTTTGTCTATCTTTGGCTGCCTTCATGAAGGCCTTGATATTTTCAAGCTTCTCTGTCATAGCCTCGATCACCTCGACGCTCCCCAGCTCCTTCTGACCAATATCACCCCAACAAACGGGTGTTCTGCATCTCCTACCGTATAACATCTCATATGGTGGCATACCAATGCTGGCATGATAGCTGTTGTTGTATGAGAATTAGGCTAGCGGTAGGTGGTCACCCCAACTTCCCCCAAAATCAATCACATATGCCCGAAGCATGTCTTCTAATGTCTGAATGGTCCTTTCTGATTGACCATCAGTTTGGGGATGATAAGCCGTGCTAATATGTAACCTCGTTCCCATAGCGTCGTGGAATTTCTTCCAGAATTTGGATGTAAACGGGTGTCACGATCAGATACATTAGACACCGGTACCCTGTGACGAGTTACAATCTCCTTGATGAACAGGTCCGCCAACCTCTCAGATGAATATGTCTCGCGGATCGGTAGGAAGTGAGCACTCTTCGTCAGACGGTCAACAATCACCCATATGGCATCGTACCCTTTCGGAGTATGCGGCAGCTTCATAATGAAATCCATGGTGATGTGCTCCAACTTCCATTCTGGTATATCCAAAGGTTGGATCTTCCCATACGGCTTTTGATGCCCGACTTCACCTGTAAGCAAGTAAGGCACTTACTCACATACTCCACCATATCGCGCTTCATACCCGGCCACCAATAATCTTTCTTCATATCTTGATACATTTTCGTGGCACCGGGGTGAATGGAGTATCGAGTCTTGTGAGCTTCATCCATATCTTCACCGTAGATCCCAAAAATGAGGAATCCACATCCTCTCGAATCGAGTTCTAACACCAAGCGTGTTTTCACACAATTCTGCGACCAGACCTCTCATTCTCTCAGAGTTAAGATGATCTTCCTTCAATGCCTCCTCTCGAAACTCTTTGACTTGCTTCATCACATTGGAGGTCATGACCAACTGATAAGCTTTCACTCGTATCGGCTCGGGCCTCTCCTTTCTGTTAAGGGCATCAGCCACCACATTGGCTTTGCCCGGATGGTAGTGGATCTCACAATCATAATCCTTTATAAGTTCCAACCACTATCTCTGTCTCATGTTCAGATCCTTCTGCTCGAAGAAGTACTTCAAGCTCTTGTGGTCAGTGAAAATGGTGCACTTCGTTCCGTAAAGGTAGTGCCTCCAGATCTTTAGTGCAAAGACCATGGCTGTTAGCTCTAGGTCATGAGTAGGGTAATTGACCTCATGAACCTTCAACTGTCGGGATGCATAGGCTATAATATTTCCTCTCTGCATTAACACACATCCCAACCCCGAGTAGGAAGCATCAGAATAAACCACTAGATCTTTGCTTCCATCGGGTAATGACAGACCATGAGCTTGAGTCAACCTCGCCTTCAGTTCATCGAACGCCTTCTCTTGAGCTTGACCCCATATAAACTTTACATCTTTTCGGGTCAACTTGGTTAGTGGAGAAGCCATCTTGGAAAAGTCATGGATAAATCTTCTATAGTAGCCCGCCAAACCCAAGAAACTACGAATCTCGGATGGCGTCTTTGGTGACTTCCATTGCATAACCGCCTCCACCTTTTCCGGGTCCACCATGATCCCATCAGGATTCACCACATGACCCAAGAATTGAACTTCACGCAACCAAAACACGCACTTGGAGAACTTGGCATACAACTTCTCCTTTCTCAACGTCTCCAAATCCTCTCGAATGTGACCGGCATGCTCAATCTCGCTCTTTGAATAAATCAGTATATCATCAATAAACACAATCACTGATTTATCCAACATCGGCCGACACACCCGATTCATCAGATCCATAAAAGCAGCCGGCGCATTGGTCAAACCAAAAGACATGACAAGGAACTCGTAGCGACCATAGCGCATGCAAAAAGCTGTTTTAGGGATATCTGTTCATTCACCTTCAACTGATGGTAACCCGATCGAAGATCTATTCTTGAGAACCAACTGTCACCTTGAAGCTGATCAAACAAATCATCTATTCTTGGTAAGGGGTATTAGTTCTTCACCGTCAACTTGTTCAGCTCGCGATAGTCAATGCACATCCTCATACTACCGTCTTTCTTCTTTATGAGCAGGACCAGAGCACCCCAAGGAGAGCTACTCAGTCTAATGAACCCCTTGTCAAGCAGCTCTTGCAACTGCTCCATCAACTCTTTCATCTCCGTCGGAGCCAGCCGATTCGGTGCCTTAGCAACAGGTTGGGCACCCGGTATCAGATCAATCTGAAACTCGATCTCTTGGTCAGGTGGCACTCCTGATAAGTATTCTGGGAATACGTTTGGAAAGTCATGCATAACTGATACCTCAGATAGTTGTGGTGTTGGCGTATCTACATCCTTTACATAGGCCAAGTAGGCACTACATCCATGCCTCATACACTTTCCTGCCACCGCCATTGAGATTACCTTTGGGATTGTAGCAACCCGATCACCATAAACCGTCACTGAACTACCATCAGGCGCTGTCAAACGATCATCTTCTTGTGACACACAATGTTCGCCTCGAAATCCGCCAAGTAATCCTTCCCAAGAACCAAATCGAAGCCACCTAAGGTCTTCACGAACGGTCTAACAGGAAACTTATGACCATCAAGTTCCACATCACAGTTCTCTATCACCTCGGTAATCCTGGTAGACTTACCTATGGCAGTTTCTATATCAAAGGGTGCATCAACACGTCTACTACTAATAGGCAGTTTAGCACAGAAAGCAGCAGTAATAATACTTTTACTAGCACCTGAATCAAATAGCACAGAAGCTAAAGTTTGGTTCACCAGAAACATACCAGACACAACATCAGGGTCCGTCCTAGCTTCCTCCTGTGTCATGGTGAATGCCCTGGCGCTGGCCCTCGGTCCTTCACCTCCCGTCTTCTTCGCCCTGGAACCCTTAGCCTCGGCTTCTTACAATCCTTGCTCATATGACCAATTTCCCCACAATTAAAACATTTGCCCGCAAGGCAATCCTTTGCGATGTGCCCCGTCTTCCCATATTTGAAGCACACATTCAATCCCATCCTACATTCTCCTTCCACACTTGCCATGCCTCTTTGACCCCGCATTCGAGGTGGCCCCACGACAGTCGTCCACCCGTGCCTTTTTGTTACCCGTCGAGGCATCACCCCGACCAAACCTTTTCCCATTCTAGTTCTGATCACCACCACCCTTCTTGTTCGCTTCAGTCACCACCACCTCCCGCTCATCATATAGCCTCCCTGCCAAATCGACCGCCGACCTAAACGTGCTTGGTCGGGCGGCGATCATATGCCTGCGAACATCTACCGGTAAGCCTTGAATGTACCTCTTGATCTTCCGAGACAGAGGCGTCACCTGATCCGGCACGAGCCGTGCCATTTCATTGAATTTGGTGGTGTACTGCTGGTGTGTTATGGTTCCCACCTCCAGCTGCAGGAACTCTCTCTCTATCTTATCCATATCCCTATCTTAAAGCATTTTGTTTAGAAAATGTTTAATATTTTAGAAAATTCCATATTATAAAAACTTTAGTTTTTTATTATTTAGATTTTAAATAATAGTTGTTATTTTAATTTCTTTTATAAAATCTATTAAAAAAGCTAATTTTATTAAAAAAAGAATAGATAAGAGAGAGAAACATAACAATTAATAAAATTTATTTTTAATAAGAGAGAAAATTTTGTTTGAGTATTTATATTACTGTAATACCCTTTCAGAGGGGAAATTAATATATAGATGTTTAGAAAAATAACAAGTGACAAAAACATAAGTTAAGATTTAAGAGTGACAAGTGGTAAAAAACATTGCTTTATTAGAAATTATAGATAGATTATAGATATATTATGGTTTAATACTATAGCTTAAGGTTGCTCTGACCTTAGACTCTTGCATTGGCGAAACTTAGTATGGGCCAGGGGGCCCCACCCATACTTTTAATTTGTTAGCAGTGTTAATTTTCTGTCCGTTAATGTAATATATTAATAAATATAGAGTTCGTTCCCGTAAAATAATTTATTTTCGCCCCGTCCCCCGTATGATATGGCTCAAGCTACGCCACTAGACTCTTGAGCTATCAAACACAAATCTAACATGGTTGAGTTGATTGGTTTGGTCACTTTGCGATAACGTAGCAAAGCAAAAAAAATTGTGTTCGTATAATAAAGTGTTTTGTTTTAAGTTAAATGGAAAGACCGGAAAAAAGGAAGTTTAGTAATCGCGTAGAATAGAATTCCACCCATTTATGAAATGTGACAATTTACGAGAACCAAGTCAAACTTAAGACCTAAGCGAATTTCAAATACAATGCGACTTCTTAGATAAATCTTATTTCATGTTGTTCTATTCACAAGAATGCATAAGGATTGTTGTGTAACACATATCACCATCGTGTTTCAAATTCATTGGGTGTGAAATCTGATATGATTATGAAATCAATGTTAACACTATCAACTTATACAACCCATGTAACAGTTGACCCAACCCAGTAGACCCGACCCAATACTGAACCAGGAGCCGACCCAAGCAATAAGCCAACCACATAAGAAATTGGACTTAAAATTATTAGTTATTTGTTTTCTCACATCTTTAATTGATGTTTTTGGTATCCTAAAAAGTTGACATTTGTCAAGTTTTTCATCGTTGGAGGGGTTTTTTTTGAGGCATTAGTTCTTTCCCATGAACTACTAAAAATGAGTTGGTATGAAACCTCATATATTATATACATAGATTATTATAGAGAGAGAGGGAGAAAATAAATGAGTGCTTAAAAATAAAAAGAATAATGATGTGATGACAATGTTTTTTAGTTTTCTTTCGTAGAGATATTTTAAAAAAATTATAAATTAGGTGTTTTCTAATGGCTTGTTATTGGTTGTTTTTAATGCTTCTTATTGGTGATGCTTTCATGTTAAGCACGCATGTAGAATGGCCTCTCCACCATCTGCAGTTTCTCATTTTCTGTCGTAAATTTAGGATCCATGTTTAGTCATTTGTTTTTTATGTAAATTGTAATCATTGCATCAAAAGAGTAAGAAAAGAAAAATAATAGCAAAGTTTCTAGTTATTATCTTGTTTTTAGAGGTTTTATCTATTACAAAAGACTAATTAGATTGAATCGGTCCCTATCATCAACATATATTGATCTATACCCATTTAAGTATAAACCAAATTATTTATGTACTACAGTACGAGCATCTTTTTAACAATAATAGCAAAAGATTTCACATTTACAGAAGTTAAAGAAAAATACTTGAGCAGTTTCTTTCTTATTTTATTTTTTTAATTTAATACGAACAAATCCTCGCTCCAGCATAGAGTATAATGCCACTAACAAGGTTTGCTTTGAACGAGTCAAATTCGTTTGGCTAGTAATTGTCATGTCAATAGAATAAACTACCTAACTTCAAAATAACGATTACAACCAAATGAAACTACATCAAAGGAGTCTGTTGATCACTGATCAAATAATTCTCCTCTTTTGTTCAAATCAAACTATTTGTTTATTAATTCTCTTATAGTTTCAGTTTCTATTTTATACTATGTATGATAGGACTGCATAAACTTAAAAAACAAATAAATATCATCAGAAAAACTGACCATCAAACTAGCTTTTCAACAATGCTAAAAACAAATGTCAGTTATTTGATTAATGTTCATATTAGCTTGTAAGTTATATATAAAAAATGTAACAAATTATGTCATTTTTACTTACCACTGTTATTTTTTTCTGTTAGATTTAGTAATTTATACTCTCAAGGAACTATTTTGTAATTTAACAAAATAAATAATAAAATTTTAAAAATATAATAATATATAATAATAATAGTAATAATAATAATAATAATAATAAGAGTTAATTACATAAATGATCCCTGTTGTTTATATAAAATAACAGGTTTGGGTATTAAGCAAAAAAAGTAACAAGTGTGAGTATTCATTTTTAATTTTGTAACAAGTTTGAGTATTAACACTAATAGACGTTAGATTTTCTATTAAGTTTAAGGGCATTTTAGTCTTTTCATGTTATAGGGTTATATATGTAAATTAGAGGGACTAGTTGTGTAATTAAATTAAAGTAATATATCTATATATACACACGCATATATATACACATATATACATATATACACTGAATTATATCACCTAGACAACAATAATCGCCACCACTATCCCTGACCATCTCCACCGCCACCACCATCCCTAACCATCACCACCGCCACCACCGTCCCTAACTATCACCACCGCCACCACCGTCCCTAACCATCACCACTCCCATCACACCAGGCTATGAACACTGGCCTTCACAACACCAGTACCCTCACACCACCGTCGCCGGCCATCACACTACCGTCGCCGACTATCACACCACCGGTACCCTCAGTTGTCGTCGTCAGCCGTCACCACCGGCCATCACACCACCACCATTCATCTTCGGTGGCCTTATCATCATCGCCATCAACTATCATCACCAGATCCACTTTCCCTTTTCCCCTATAAAACCCTAATCGCGACCATCCACCACAAAAACATTGCCACCATCTCCACTATCTCTTATTTAACAAACCCAGATCAAGCGAGGCTCCAAATCGAAGCTCCAACAGGACAAACCACATCTAATTTCACCCCACCATCATTCATATCTCGTTTTTAGGTGGTTTTTGGTGATTATTTTAAGGTTTTGAATGGTCGGTGGTGATAGGAGTCGTTGATGGTATTTAGGCAACAGTGATTGTGGTGGCGACCGGTGGACGTCGTTGGTGGGAGTCGCCGGTAGTAGTGGGGGTTAGCGATGGTAATGGTGAGATGATTTTTAGGCGGCACTGACGGTGGTGGTGGCTGGTGGTTGTCGTTGGTCGGTGGTGGGGGGGGTCATTGGTGATGGTAGGGGTCGTCAGTGGTGGTGGGGGTCGACAGTGATGGACTGATGGTGGTGAGATCTTCAGCAACTTATATATATGTATATGTATATATGTGTGTGTGTGTGTTTGTGTGTAAAGATAAACATAGAAACAGTCCCTTAGATATGTTAAATTACATAAATAGTCCCTTTATGATAAAGATACTAAAATGCCCTTAGATTTAACAGAAAAATTAATATCCGTTAGTGCTAATACTTTAACTCATTACAAATAGAAAGTATGAACCCCAAACTTGTTACAAAAAACTCTTAGTACCCAAACTTGTTACTTTGAATAACCCACATGGACCATTTATGTAGTTAACTCTAATAATAATAATATAATAATAATAATAATAATAATAATAATAATAATAATAATAATAATAATAATAATAATAATAATAATAATTAATATAATAATAATAATAATGATGTAATAATGATAATTGCAGGATCGGTGTTTATCACTTAAACACAAAGGTTTTCTCTCAACTCACCTAGATCACACTCGGGTAAGAATCAATAAGAGTTGATCACAATATGAAAAGTAACTAAGAATACAGAAAGATAATTTTCAAGAGACTTTTATATATTGATCTCAACTCAAGATACAACAACTCTTACAAGCATATTGTTATCTTACTCTATGAGTTACAAGGAGAACCTATATATAATACTATCTACAGCAGGATATACCTTGATACCAGCTAGGATCCTTTAGCTAAAGCCTATACTACAAGACTATAGTTAGGTATCTCGGATAAAGTCTTATATGAGATTTGATAGTCAGGACATGTCCCTGACTTACTTTTTGTTACCAACTAAAGTTGGCAACTATACTATCATGAAAAGGCAAAAAGTGGAATAAAGTATGGTCAACAATGGTTCTTTAGGAAGAAGCCATGCTGTATCAGAGGTCTGCAACGGAGTGTCAGAGACCATACTTGTGTCCACTGGTTATAGCAGTGTTTTTCCAAAGGTAAAATGGCTTCGGAAGAGTAAGTACTTTCGAAGCCACTTTATACTTCGGAAGAGGCTGCTTCTTCCAAGGCTTGGAGAACTTCTTCATTTCATCATAGTTCTGAAGTGGTCTTTACTTTGTTCTTCTAAGTCATGAACTTCGGAAGTATACGTTTGTCTTCGGAAGTAGAGTTCTGTCTTCGGAAGTTGGACTTTCCCTTTGTCTTCGGAAGAACTCTACTGTAAGGCCCCGTTCCCGGGCACCTTACAGCTGGTGATTCATCGCACTTAAAACATTATCAAATATACATTAATTTAGCAGCGGAATTTAAAACTGTCGTTTATAACTAAAACATGTCATTTACAATATTAATTTTCCTCTCAAAATAAATGACATGTCAAAATACGGATGCCAGCCTCAAAATGCTCCCAGTAGCTTATGCATCCACGCCTGCAACTCTCAGCATCAACATATACCTGCCAACTATCATGCATACAAAAGTCAAATCGCACTTTAGCTCAAATCGCACCTTCACATCATCGTACCCGAAGTACATATCGCACGGATCGCACACATAAAGAAGCCAGAATCGCACACTATCTCATGGGTTAGCCAAGATCGCACGCTATAAAAACCACATGAGGCAGCCAAAATCGCACGCTACCCTTATGCCATCCATCGCACATATCGCACCAATTGCACCATCGCATCATCGTACCCGAAGTACATATCACACGGATCGCACACATAAGGAAGCCAGAATCGCACGCTATCTCATGGGTTAGCCAAGATCGCACGCTATAAAAACCACATGAGGCAGCCAAAATCGCACGCTACCCTTATGCCATCCATCGCACATATCGCACCAATCGCACCATCGGAGTGGTCACGAAGACCGACTCCCCCTGTGTGAGAACTCTCGGGGTTTAGCCAGAATCGCACACCATCCCATGGGTTAGCCAAGATCACACGCCATAAAACCACATGAGGCAGCCAAAATCGCACGTTACATATCACACAGTAAATACCACATCACACGTATCGGAGCAGTTACCAAAAGTGAACTCCCACTGTGTCTTTGTCCCCTTATGAGTAAGCCAAGATCACATGCTATGATACACACAAGTTGAGTTAACGACCCTCAGTGAGTCGTGAACCTCCTCCCTTCTTTCGCAACCATCCTATCTCTCATTCATCGTTTATGCTCGCATTCATTCATTACGTTCCTCTTTCATTATCTTCCACTTTACGTTACATAATACTTTTATCACATTCATTAACATTCAATGCAAAGCCAAGGGAAGACATACATACAACAAGGAACATACATATAATCATAAACATACATCATCACCAATACAGGCACATCATACATGCATAACACACATCAATCATAAGGCATCACATCATAATCGGGCCTATCTCCCCATTATACCCCTTGAAAACCACTTAGAAAACCTCAAGTCCAAAGTGGGCGCATGGGTCCTTCTAGGCGCATGAGCATAAAAATTCTAAGTATAAAACAGTCTGGGTGCATGGGGCACTGTTTGGGCGTTTCTGCCCTGTTCAGGCGCATCACCTATCACTTAGCCGTTTCAAGCACTAGGGCGCATGGGCATTGCTTAGGCGCATGGCCAATACTTAGCCGTTTCAAGCTCTTGGGCGCATGGGCACTGTCTAGGCGCATGGTCAATACTTATCCGTTTCAATATCTGGGACGCATGGGCACTATTTAGGCGCATGGTCCACACTTAGCCTTTTCTTCACTTGGGCACATGGGCACTATTTAGGCGCATGGCCACTTGGGCGCATGACCAATACTTAGACACATGGGCCAACATGCTGGGCGCATGGGCCACTATTCAGGCGCATGACCCACTCTTGGGTGCATGGCCAACACTTAGGCGTCTGGTCTCTCATGCTGGATGCATCGACAACTGTTTGGGCGCATGAACCACTGTTCATGTTCATCAGACATTCTGAAATCTTTTCCATGCTACCAATTTCACCCAATTCTCATTCTAAGCATACCCAAACATAGATCTAACATACTAAGGCCATCTAAGCATGCTAAACATCATCACTAACCCATAATCATCATTATAACATGCATACATACATACAACATTTGGACATAAAACTGTAACTCCACGGTTTCTTTAAAAAGATTTACTTAGTATGCATAATAGCCCCAAATCAATTAAAAATCAGTAAAAGAGGGGTTCTAGAAACTCACCTTGAGCAGCTTTTGAGCAGCACTCTTCTAGTTCAAGACCGACTTCGATTCAACTCTTTGAATCCCGAAAACAAACACTAAACACCAAGAACTTCAGTCAAGAACTCGAAACCCAGTTGAAACCGAGCTCAAACAAGAGAAGACTTACCTTTTTCAGCTTCTTCTTGTTCTTTCTCTCTCTAGAACCGAGCTCTCTCTCTCTCTTCTTCTTTTCAGCCGTGAAGAAGATGATGAAGAAGGAGAATGGGCAACCATGCCCTTTAATATCTTAAAATATAAAAGTGTACTTTGTACACTTTTCCCCTCCATTTGTGCACAATTTCCATTCCTTCCACTTACTTTTCTTTTCCTTTTGTTTGAATAAAATTTCGGGGTGTTACAGGTCTACCCCCCTTAAAGAGGTTTCGTCCCTGAAACCTGCCGCTTCTCGAACAGTTATGGGTAACACTGTCTTACCTCTTCTTTGATCTTGCATTTAAACTCAGATCCCTTTAGGCTTCACTACACCTGCACAAGTGAAACCACCATCCTTCTTAGTCTATTCTCTCCTTCTTATTAGTAGTGGTCACCAGTTGCTCCTTGTGGTTGGATACTCTGTCCATCTCAGTATTCTCTAGTAGCATGATCATATCCTCATCGGTTGAGCTCTTTCTTAGACGAGATGCATGGAACATCAGATGACTTCCACTCAACTCATCAGGTGGCTCTAGTCGATGTGCCACTTCTCCTACTTGAGCAACAACTAGGAATGACCCTCTACACTTTAATATTAGCTTTACCCGACTCAAAACCAAGCAATCTGCTTTCCTGGTCGAAGCCTTCCTCATACTTCACTGTCGTAGGTTGTCACATAACTCTAGTTTCACACGGTTGAGCAATCCACCTTTCTGCAGCACTTTGGGTTTGAGTCATAGACTACTGATCAACTCACCCAGAGATGTCTGTCTACCTACCTATGTCTGTCTTGAACAGCCTAGCAGGAACACGCGCTCTTTCTCAATTCTATCACGCAATCCTCTAGGGCATTAGGTAACCTGGTAGACTTACTAATAGAAATTCTTACATCGAAGGGCTCATCGATCTTCCTACCCCTAGCATGCAACATCATAGAAAATAGCGGCAACAAAACTACTACTAGCATCACAATTAAAGAATAGATGCGTAAAATCTAAACTTGCAAGAACGTACCTGACGTTTCCTCGGAGTCTGACCTAGCCTCCTCCCGGTCCTAGCAAAGGCTCTAGCCCTCACCCTCTGTTCTCCTTCCTCGTACCGGAGCTTCCTCCGATCTTCTTCACTCCCGAACCTTCCGTTCTCGGCTTCTTGCAATCTCTGCTCATGTGGCCAATTTCCCCACAATTGTAACATCTCACAGTTCCACATTCTCTAGCCACATGACCAGGCTTCCCACACGTGAAGCAAGTGTTTGGTCCCCTTTTGCATTCTCCCGAGTGTTCCATCCCACATTTACCACATCTGTTCGTCCCCGCACCAAATGTGACCATACGACGATCATCCCCCCTGGCGTGTTTTTATTCATCGAGTCACCACCTCGTCCAGTTCTCTTTCCCTTCCAGTTTCGGTCTCCATCACCTTTCTCTCCGTCTTCAGCCACCACCACCACCATAGTTCTTTCATCATACAACCTCCCCACCAAATCAACTGCCGACCTAAATGTGCTTGGTCGGGCAGCGATCATGTGCCTACGGATGTCCGCGGCAAGCCCTGAATATACCTCTTGATCATTCGCGAAAGAGGTGTCATTTGATCTGACACCAGACGTGCCATCTCGTTGAACTTCATGGTGTACTGTTGATGTGCAGGGTTCCCGCCTCCAGTTGCAAGAACTCCCTTTCAACTTTATCCATCTCACGATGAGGACAGAATTCCTCAATTACCAGCTTCTTCAACTTCGGCTATCTCATCCTTCCAATAGCTCTGCTACCCTTGGCTTGGACTATATTTTCCCACCAGCACAGAGCCAAGTCCACAAAAGAATGGGCAGTAAACTTCACCTTCTGATCCTCCCGCCACTCGCTAATATTCAATACAACTTCCATGTCTCTCACCCATCGGTGGGCAGCAGCAGCAGTGCCGTTTCCATCAAAAGTTAGGGGCTGGCATCGTTGAAACGCCCCATAATTACAGCCTCGTGCCGCCTCCGGTGCAGGCTCTTCCTCTTCGTCCTCTTCGTCATCGAAGAAAACCATTTCAATCTCGGGTCGTATCTTTTCGCCCAAAGATCTACCCCTTTCGCATCTCTCCCCATCTTTAACAGCCTCATAACTTCGATCACCATAGACGGTAGGATCATCTGCATAACCTGATGCACTTCCTCCCTGACTGCCTCTCTCATCGAGGCTCTCTGATTAGCGTTCTCATCATCGCCCTCCTGGTGAGGGGTCTCGGGTTCCTTATGGGCTGCTCCTTCAACCCTAGACCTTCCTCTTGTGACCGTGGTTCAGCACCCCGTCCACCACCACCTCCACCTCGTGAAGCTCTCGAAGATCTACCACCAACCATCTTCTAACACACTATAAGATTCAAACACTAACGCGGTCATTCAAGGTAATAACTTAGTTTATGTCAAGTATAGTAAGTCCTAATTATAGTGGCCAGTTGTGATTAGCCATTTACTTTACTCTTCATATCCCAAGCATTTCCTATCCCGACTACATCAGTATCTAAATCTACACATAAGCACACAAGCCACATTACATGCGCACATAATGCCGGTTAACATTAACTTACATAAAACGTTTACATAAAAACCTTTACCTGCAGGCACGTAGCTACTAGGACTGGCATCCCTTTTCCTCTTTACTCCCATTCTCAGTTTAAGATTAGGTTTATTTTGAAAATTTATCCATTTCACTTAAGCTTTGGCTGTGATACCAACTTGTAAGGCCCCATTCCCGGGCACCTTACAGCTGGTGGTTCATCGCACTTAAAAAATTATCAAATGTACATTAATTTTGCAGCGGAATTTAAAATTTTCGTTTATAACTAAAACATGTCATTTACAACATTAATTTTCATCTCAAAATACATGACATGTCAACTTACGGATGCCAGCCTCAAAATGCTCCCAGTAGCTTATGCATCCATGCCTGTAACTCCTCAGCATCAACATATACCTGCCAACTATCATGCATACAAAAGTCAGCGACGCTGAGTGAGTTCTAGTTTTATAATAAAATACTTTTCTCTGTAAAAACCGTTCTTTGCTTTCTTTCAAAGCATACTATACTTTACATCATTCGTGATCACACATCATACGTACATACAGATAATATCATTATTATCTTTGTCATTATGTTCATTAACTTTGTTCATTCAACGTATTACATTATCATTCACTTCTCTTCCTAGATCCGGTCAGGCTTTACCCTCTTCATGGCACTCAGCCACGATTACTAAGGTCGAATGACAAGGATCCGTATCGCACATTATTATGGTAATTCATTAACGTTCGTTACATACATAGTGCATGTTCGCATATTTCATACTTTTATTATCATTCATTTCTCATCCAGATCCTGTCAAGCTTTACCCTCCTCATGGAACTCAGCCATGATTACTGAGGTCAAATGACAAGGATCCGGTTCGTTCATTATCGCACTTTAGCTCAAATCGCACCTTCACATCATCGTACCCGAAGTACATATCGCACGGATCGCACACATAAGGAAGCCAGAATCGCACGCTATCTCATGGGTTAGCCAAGATTGCACGCTATAAAAACCACATGAGGCACCCAAAATCGCACGCTACCCTTATGCCATCCATCCCACATATCGCACCAATTGCACCATCGCATCATCGTACCCGAAGTACATATCGCACAGATCGCACACATAAGGAAGCTAGAATCGCATGCTATTTCATGGTTAGCCAAGATCGCACGCTATAAAAACCACATGAGGCAGCCAAAATCGCACGCTACCCTTATGCCATCCATCGCACATATCGCACCAATCGCACCATCGGAGTGGTCACGAAGACCGACTCCCCCTGTGTGTGAGAACTCTCGGGGTTTAGCCAGAATCGCACGCCATCTCATGGGTTAGCCAAGATCGCACGCCATAAAACCACATGAGGTAGCCAAAATCGCACACTACATAGCACACAGTAAATACCACATCACACGTATCGGAGTAGTTACCAAAAGTGAACTCCCACTGTGTCTATGTCCCCTTATGAGTAAGCCAAGATCGCACACTATGATACACACACTGTTGAGTTAACGACCCTCAGTGAGTTGTGAACCTCCTCCCTTTCTTTCGCAAGCCATCCTATCTCTCATTCATTCGTTTATGCTCACATTCATTCATTACGTTCCTATTTTCATTATCTTCCATTTTATGTTACATAATACTTTCATTACATTCATTAACGTTCGACGCAAAGCCAAGGGAAGACATACATACAATAAGGAACATACATATAATCATAAACATACATCATCACCAACACAGGACATCATACATACATAACACACATCAATCATAAGGCATCAAATCATAACCGGGCCTATCTCCTCATTATACCCCTTGAAAACCACTTAGAAAACCTCAAGTCCAAAGTGGGCGCATGGGTCCTTCTAGGCGCATGAGCATAAAATTGTAAGTATAAAACAGTCTGGGCGCATGGGCACTGTTTGGGCGTTTCTGCCCTGTTCAGGCGCATCACCTATCACTTATCCGTTTCAAGCACTTGGGCGCATGGGCGCTTCTTAGGCGCATGACCAATACTTAGCCGTTTCAAGCTTTTTGGCGCATGGGCACTGTCTAGGCGCATGGCCAATACTTAGCCGTTTCAATCTCTGGGACGCATGAGCACTATTTAGGCGCATGGACCACACTTAGCCTTTTCTTCACTTGGGCGCATGGGCACTATTTAGGCGCATGACCACTTGGGTGCATGGCCAATACTTAGACGCATAGGCCACTATTTAGGCGCATGACCCACTCTTGGGCGCATGGCCAACACTTAGGCGCCTGGTCTCTCATGCTGGACGCATGGACAACTGTTTGGGCGCATGAACCACTGTTCATGTTCATCAGACATTCTGAAATCTTTTCCATGCCACCAATTTCACCGATTCTCATTCTAGCATACCCAATCTAACATACTAAGGCCATCTAAGCATGCTAAACATCATCACTAACCCATAATCATCATTATAACATGCATACATACATACAACATTCGGACATAAAACTGTAAGTCCACGGTTTCTTTAAAAACATTACTTAGTAAGCATAATAGCCCCAAATCAGTTAAAAATCAGTAAAAGAGGGGTTCTAGAAACTCACCTTGAGTAGCTTTTGAGCAGCACTCTTTCAGTTCAAGACCCACTTCGATTAAGCTCTTTGAATCCCGAAAACAAACACTAAACACCAAGAACTTCGGTCAAGAACTCGAAACCCAGCTCAAACCGAGCTCAAACAAGAGAAGACTTACCTTTTTCATCTTTTTCTTGCTCTTTCTCTCTCTAGAACCGAGCTCTCTCTCTAAAACGAGCTCTCTCTCTAAAACCGAGCTCTCTCTCTCTTCTTCTTTTCACCGTGAAGAAGATTATGAAGAAGGAAGAATGGGCAACCATGCCCTTTAATATCTTAAAATATAAAAAATTGTACTTTGTACACTTTTTCCCCTCCATTTGTGCATAATTTCCATTCCTTCTACTTACTTTTCTTTTCCTTTTGTTTGAATAAAATTTCGGGTGTTACATCTACAACCTTCGAAAGCTCCATGATAAGCTTCGGACGCCTTGCATCCAGCACCAAAATAACTTAAGTGATCTAGTTTTGGTTGCATTAGCCTTCTTCTTGATCCAATAATAACAATAATAATAATAATAATATAATAATAATAATGATAATAATAATGATAATAATAATAATACTAATAATAATAATAATAATAATAATAATAATAATAATATAATAATAATAATAATAATAATAATAATAGTAATAATAGTAATAATAATAAGAAGAAGAAGAACAAGAAGAAATAAAACTTATAATATAAATATGCATACATATATAGGGGCGACTAAGCTTGCATCTTAGATGTGGACTTAGCCTGGAACGACGATACGGGTGATCCTAAGAAAGAGATGCGGCTAAATTATAACTATAATACTGCAGGCTAAATCTATAGCTATGCCATTGGCTAAGCCTGAATCTTCGCTCAAGATTGCGGGTTGAATAAGGCTTAAAGCTAATGTGTCTTATAGCTTACTTATCATACAAGATAACCCAGCCTATAGTTTTACATGTGACGTGCTCTAGGCTAGCCATCAATAGAATTTTCTATATTTCTATGCTGAATACGATGGCAAAACATTAGCCCATAGGCTAAAAATAGGCAAAGTGGAGGGTTGAGATTAGCTTCGTCATCCATGAACTTATAAGCTAAAGACAAACATTTAGGTAAAATTAAAGATGGTCAATTATAACCAGTTTGGTAAAAATCTCATATATATAAAACATTTGTGATGTCATCATATATAAAATATGGGTGGTGACAAACCTAGCTAACCCTCAACTTTGATAAATATTTTAATTAAACCCTTAATTTTCTAAAGTTACAACTTAACACTCATACTATATATATATATATATATAATATATATATATATATATATATATATATATAATATATTATATATATATATATAACATTTTTAGTCACTCATTCTTCCTTTTAAGTTTCAAGATTTTTTTATTTGTAGGGGTATTATGATAATTTTGTGATTTTAATTTACTTACTTTTTTACGTGAAAATCCACAGGAAATAATTTTTAATAATTAGACTATAGTGTGTGTTCGTAAGTGAAAAAAATATACATATGAGCATCTATGCATACATGTGTATATGCATCTATGTATATAATTCAATATAAAACAAGTTTTGAAATGTATTTTTCAAATATGAAACAAAAATAAAAAAAGACAAAAATAAAAATAGTGTGGCTAGAAATAATTCTTTGATTCTTTACAAAAAGTTGGTTTACTTTAAAAAAATAATATATATATATATACATATATATATACAATATATATATATATATTACATATATATACATATATATATACATATATATATACATATATATATATATACATATATTATATATATACATATATATATATAATACATATATATATATCTATATACATATATATATATATACATATATAATATATAGACATATATATATATACATATATTATACATATATATATATATACCATATATATATACCATATATATATATACACACATATATATATATATACATATATATATATATACATAATATATATATATATATATATACATATATAATATACATATATATATATAATATACATATACATATATATATATATACTATATATATATCATATATATATATATATATATATACATATAATATATATATACATATACATATATATATACTATATATATATATATACATATACATATATATATATATATAGATATATATACATACATATATATATACATACATATACATATATATATACATATATATATATATACATATACATATATATATATACATATATATATATATATATCATATACATATATATATATATATATATATGTATATATATATATATATATATATATATATATATATATATATATATATATATATATATATATATATATATATATATATATATATGATCTGGATCTTTTCAGAACTTTTAAAGATCACGAGAACCGTAAGGACTAATCCTAACCATTGATTAATAGAGTATTTATTTTCAATTTAATTTATTCATCAAGGGTAACAACGTAATTAACTAAATCATGAGTCAAACTGCCATTAATTACTCCTTTTTATTAGAAAGTTTCGATTATTTTCCAAATATCTAATTAAATATTTTATTTTAATCATATAAATATCATGACTAAATGAGAATCCAAGATTTTATATAAGATTGATTACCTTTAATTATCACTATCAATTCAAACTTAATCAATTTGATTTTTATTTCATACGAGCAAGCAATGATTTTTTTATTATCATTATGTTTGAATTACATATTTTCATTTTCCCACATATATATATTCTCCAATGGAATCACCATTACATCCACGATCAAACTTGAGGGAAGCACGAGAGTGATTCATAATTTCATTTTATTCCTCATGGAGGTAAGAAATTTGTGTAATAAATTGTTTAATTCAAATGTTTTTAATTTGTTTTAAACTCATCAAAATATTTGATTTATAAAATCAATTCATAGCAATAACAGTTTTATTTCTTTTAGTAGTCAAGTACCTATTTGCATTTTTAGTTGGATTGTATATTTTTAGTAATGTTTATGATGGTTAAAGCAATTTTGGTACACTCTTTGTTTGATTTACAAAATAGGTTTTGTATATTCACATGGATTTGTATGAAAGAGTTTTACAATTATGTATATCATAATAATTTACATATGGCTAGTTAAGATCTTTCATCTACATAGTCTGCATAATATTGATCGTAGTCTTCTTTCGCATATTGATCACCTCCATAAACTTCCATCTTAATGCACTTCCTAGATTTTTATTGGTTAGAACCTCAATTAATTCTTTTGTAATTGGTGTATTTAGCGCATTTCTTGGTTTTTAAAAATTTTCCTCCAAGACTTCTAAATACCTTTAAGTTTATAAGCTTCATGTATACTTAATACTTTTCTATCACATCCTTCAATTCATTGCTTTCATGATATGCTTGGTATAACTCAATAATTATGATTTAAATTATTTTTTTCCATCACTATCCAAGAGAAAAATTATTCATTTTCTATATTATACGATGTTGCACATGATCATTAAAACAATTTACATATCTTAAATTTAGTTAGTTTACATATACGAAAATATGTTTACCAACTTATATATTATGAACTTAAACATTTTACATATGCGTAAAACTAGAAACACTTTAGAATCTATCAATTTAAACAGTTTTTAACATTTTATGTGTATGCAAGTCTAGTAAACTCTTTAAGGTTCTAATTCAAGTAGTTTACATGTGTGTAAATGTAAATAAAAGTTTCAAAATTATTATTTTTGTTAGGATCGTGTATGGACGAATACTAACAGATTTATGCGTATACCGAATCAAATAGTGCGGAATCCTATTTGATTGGTGATCCAATCAGTGAGAACACACGTAGAATCAATTAAAGATTGAATCTAAACGTTAAGAACGATTAGCAATCGATCTATTACGATCTATGAAGTTGGAACAGGTTGGTAGAGGTCTCTGGACGGCTAGGGTACGTCTGGGTATCGAATATTCAAAGTGTCTCGTTTTTCCATGATTTAAGTGGTATTTATAGGTTAGGGTTTCTCAATCATGCGACTGGACCATTTGCATGGTTCAGTCGTGCGATTGAGTCATGCGGTTGATCCATTAGCACGACTGAGTGTTCAGTCGTGCGACTGAGCCAATCTCATGTTACAATCATGCGACTGATCCAGTCTCCTGGTTCATTCGTACGACTGGTTCATTAGCATGAAGTTGTTCATGCGTATGGTCCATTAGCATGGGGCAATCGCATGAGAACTTCATATGATTAAGTTTGAATATGTTTCATAATCATTAATTGACTTAGATTTATTCAAACAACCACAACCTATATAATTAGTTCAATAAGCGTTATTACATACCAACCAATGAAACAGTCAATATTAAGCACAACCACACATTGTATTTCATTAAGTACCCGTACAATTACATATGTGTAAGACAATAAAGACATATTACATTAAGTTCAGAAACTAGGAACACATGTATCTACAAACTCCCTCTTGAACCTAGTTTCATCTAATGTCTTACATCCTTCATAAGTTCCTTAAACTTTTTATACTTCTCTTATATAGTGACTCCTGTGTGTATCTCAAAAGCAAAACAGAGTTGTATCATGTTCTGAAATTGTAGAGCTTGTACAATATCTTGAGAGTCATAGAACAGTGACCACTTGTATAGTGTATAGACACCATCAGCAGACAAGTTTGTAAGCCACATTGGGTCAAACACCCTGACGGTTTCCGTTGTACCATTCTTGTTCAATACTATGACTGCCTCTCTTGTCCTCCAATCATAGTACCACCATTTGAAGTGTGGAGTGAAGTCCTGTGGCATTTCTCGTAGAGGGATCTTAGACATTGTACGCGGAGGACTCCACTTCAACACTATTTTTGGTTTTCCAGTTATGGCATCAACCTCAGACCGTCTGATATATCTCGTGGTTGTTGAGGTTTGAAGTTGACCCATCTGGTGTGGTACTCTCTCTTTAGAGCTGCTTCAAACCAACCTAACATTTTGCATGGGTCAGCGTATAGCAATTTCAACTTTGCTAACTGGTTAAGCTCAAATCCAAGAAGAGTCTTCAGGTCGTGTGGGAACCTGAAGTACTCAATCCCTTTCTCACGTTTAACTGCATAAACGTTGAGATCTCAAAATGTGCCAATGCTATGATTTTGCCCGACACCTTGTGATGTTTCTCACTTTGTACAACTTGGTGTAGACAGTTGACGTTGAAGCACTGCGTTGGGATCTTATTCTTCGATGCATGCAGCCTGTTGGATCAAGAAGAAGGCTAATGTAACCAAAACTATATCACTTAAGTTATTTTGATGCTGCATGCAAAGGCTTCCGAAGCTCTCATGGCACTTCCGAAGGTTGTTGAGTTCTTTCGAAGACAAAGGAAAAGTCTAGGTTCCGAAGACAGAACCCTACTTCCGAAGACAATGCATACTTCCAAAGTTCAAGACTTAGAAGAATAAAGTGAAGACCACTTCCGAAGTATGATGAAGAAGTCTCCAAGTCTTGGAAGAAGCAGCCTCTTCTGAAGTATAAAGTGGCTTCGGAAGTACTTACTCTTCCGAAGCCATTTAACCTTCGGAAGACACTGCTATAACCAGTGGACACAAGTATGGTCTCTGACACTCCGCTGCAGACTTCTGATACAGCAGGGCTTCTTCCTAAAGAACCATGTTGTTGACCATACTTTATTCCACTGTTTACCTTTTCATGATAGTACAGTTGCCATTTATAGTTGGTGACAAAAGGTAAGTCAGGGACATGTCCTGACTACCAAATCTCAGATAAGACTTTATCCGAGATACCTTAATCTTTAGTCTTGTAGTATAGACTTTAGCCATAGGATCCCAACTGGTATCAAAGTATATCCTGCTATAGATAGTATTATATATAGGTCTTCCTTGTAATTCATAGAAAACACAAGAAAATCTGCTTGTAAGAGTCTTTGTATTTTGAGTTGAGAATAAATATATAAAAGTATCTTGAAAATTATCTTTCCGTGTTCTTAGTTATTTTTCATATTGTGATAAACTCTTCTCGATTCTTACCCGAGTCTGATTCTAGGTGAGTTTGAGAGAAAACATTTGTGTTTAAGTGACAAACACCGATCCTGCAATTGGTATCAGAGCTTCTCAGGCTCTTGATTGCATGATCTAACCATCCAAATCAACATGTTTTCACTCCTCCCTACCACTCACTCCCTCAAATGGCCCTCAACAAATCGAAGTAGAAATGGGGACGATGACCAAAGCGCCAATCATCACCCCTGAAAACTTCAGGTCTTGGAGTAGAAGAATGGAAGGCTTCATTAGATACCAAGACAACAAGATGTGGAACTTGATTGTCAATGGACTGTACAAGCCAAAGGTGGCCTCACCTGGTGGAAACGGTGCCATGATAGAAAAAGCTGTCGAGGACTATTCTGATGAAGACAGAAAGAAGATGGACATCGACAGCAATGCTATGACTATTCTCATGACTGCAATACCGAACTCTATTATGGTGGGGTTTGAGCATTGCAAGACTGCCAAAGAATTGTTTGATGCACTTGCTCAGATGTATTCTTGCTCCAACGACTCAAAAAAGGACTCACTGAAGCAGCAGTTCGAGAACTTCACTCATATTGCTGGAGAGACCCTCAGCCAGCAGTACTTCAGGTACATGGATCTTATCTATTCTCTTCAGTCTGTAAAGATCACTCCTGAACTTAAAGATCTCACCAGAAAGTTCATGAGTGCTCTTCCAAATGAGTGGACATTCTACTGTGTCTCTATCAAGAGAACAGAAAACTTGAACACTCTTTCCATGACTGTGCTCTATGGCATCCTTGATGGATACCGTCTAGAGATGGAGAGTAAGAAGGGCCATCAAACAAGCAGATCTATGAGTCTTCCTGCTAGCAACGCTTTAATGGTTGCTAAAGGCTCATTAACCCCTCAACCTCAGCACTTCCTGACTTATCAGCAGCCATCCTGCTCATCTGGTCCCTACATCACTTATCCTGAGACTCCAAGGTCTCAACAGGCTCAACACAACTCCTTCTAGGAAAGTTGTGCCTTTGTCTCAGGAGGTGGAAACTCAAGAGATTTTCAATAATGCTTGGATGATCTTGAGTGCTTCAGCCTAGATGACGTAGAGTACATGGACATTGTCCAGAAAATGGCTCTTTTAACTTACAAAGCAAAGAAGTTCTTTAAGAGAACTGGAAGGCACTTCCCTCAGAACCCAACTACCAGTAAGTTCGGGTTGACAAGACCAGAGCAAAGTGTTACAACTGTAACCAACTGGGTCATTTTGCAAGGGAATGCAAGGCTCCCAAGACCAATCCGGGAACCCCACAGGCCTCCACACATCCCTCAACCTCAAAGCCCACTGAGAAGTCAATGAGACGGCCGCAATGGCTCAAGAAGTTGACTGGAGCTTCATGGTACATGATGTGACTCCTGCTCAAGCTCTCATGGCCGGAACAGATGATGCCCAGGTATATGAACATATTTGCACTCCAGCCTGTATAGCTAAAGTTAAACTCTATCAGGATTACAATATGGAAATTAGATCTGACATTGAGTCTTTAAATATTCTAAAATCTGATATTAAAAGAGCTTAATCTGACTATCAAAAGAAAATTGATGAGTTGGAGAAAACTGTATCTCTTTTGAAACATGAACACACCAACTACAAGACTCAAATCAAGGATCTGATATCCAAATTGTCTGAGGCTCAAGCCCAGCTGGTCATGCTGAGGCAAGCCCGCTTGTCACTACTGAGGCTCAGCCAGGAAGCATGCTATCTCTGAGCAAAACTTCCAAGCTATTCTTGCATCATCCTCCCATTCCAAACTCTGTTATCAGAACAAAGAAGGGTTGGGAACCAATGAAATTGCTCCACTACACTCCTATGAGTCTATCAGATAGCTTAGATGTGGTACTGAAGATCAAGATGTTCCAACTGCTGACCCTTTCTTTCCAGAGTTAAAGGATGAGGCACCAATAGTGGCCACCACAGGGAAGGAACAGGTAGATACACCTATCGCCTCCTGTGATGATCAAATCCTACCACCAAAGCCAGAAGAAGAGAGCTAAAGCTGCTAGGAGAACTACTAAGAAAGTGGCTGAATCCAAACTGAAAATTGACCCCAAACAGAAGGGTGTCTTTGTTTCAGCTGGTTTCAAGTGTTGGGTACTTCTGATTCAGGAAAGGAATGTAATACCAGCATTCCTGTCCACTAAAGGATCAAAAGTTAAAGGGAAAGGTGATGACGAAGAAAAGAAAACCAAGAAACAGCAACCCTCACTTCCCCAAAAGACTAACATTACATGCATCATGTGTGGCCTGCAAAATCATATGGCAAAAGATTGTTACTACAATCCTCCAAGCACACATTATGAAAATAATGTTAGGAAAGAAGGAGTCAAGAAGGGTTCACATTTGGACCTTCCATACGGTTCAAGAGTTGAAGAAGGGAAAGCTAGTTTCCAAAGCCAAGTTGCTTTCGGAAGAAACTCCTTCTTCCGAAGGGAAAATGGCTTCGGAAGCAAAGCTACTAAGGTTCGGAAGAACAGAAAGCTCCTTGAAACCATCCCAGAAGAAGACTGCTTCGGAAGAAAAGGTGGTGAGGACTTCCTACAAAAAGAAAGAAACTTCGGAAGAAGACCATGCTGCAAAAGCTTCTACAAGCTCATCCTCCAAGATCAACCAAAGGGTAGACTGGAAGATCAAGGAAGATGCTGCAGCCCAAACCTCTTCCTCAAAGACCTCTGTTGAACCCCCATGCATATCATTTGGTTCACTCATGTCATTATCTATGGAAGAACCCAAGACAAATAAAGCTTGGATTCCAAACAAAACTGAATTCTCATCTTATGTGCAGGAACATCCATTTGACAAGAACAACAATGTAGGATTGTAGATAGTGGATGCTCCAGGCACATGACAGGGAACAGACATCTCCTTCAACAATTTCAACATTATGATGGAGGTCCTGTCCAATTTGGAGGTGAGGCCGGAGGATATATTCTGGCAGAGGGAGTATATCCAATGGTATGTTAACCGTTGACAAAGTTAACTTTGTCAAACAGCTTGAACACAATCTGTTAAGTGTTTCTTAATTCTGTGATCAAAAGCACCAAATGCTTTTCACAGAACATGAGTGCATTATCCTCAAACCAGGGATGACAATTCCTCTGGAATTGGTGCTTCTTAGATCTCCAGGAAAGGGGATAGTACAGCTTGATATGAATAATGCTTTCCCAATGGGTGAAGTATCATGCTTTCTTTTCAAAGCTGACAGTGATGAGTCAACACTGTGGCATAAACGTATGTGTCATGTAAATTTTAACAATGAAATAATTGGCTAAACATAACTTGGTACATGGTTTGCCTAAAAAGGAGTTTTTCTGCAAAGACAATTGTGTTGCATGCCTGAAAGGGAAACAACATAGGACATCTCATAATCCAATGTGTTAACTCTATCACTACTCCATTGCACTTATTGCACATGGATATTTTTGGTCCCACGAGTATAATGAGCATTGGAAGGAAATCATACTGCCTTGTGATAGTTGATGGTTTTACAAGATTCACATGGGTATTCTTTTTAAGAACTAAGATGAAACTGCTGAAAAGTTAAAATCATTATTCTTAAAATAGAAAATCAAATTGATCACAAGGTTAAGATAATTAGATCTGATCAAGGGACTGAGTTTAAGAACTTCGTTCTTGACTCATTCTGTAACTCAAAAGGGATTGCTAGAAAAATTAGTGCTCCCAGAATCCTCAACAAAATGGTGTTGCTGAGAGGAGGAATAGGAA
>CM046448.1:15410067-15540570 GCA_025506515.1 Flaveria trinervia
TTCCTGCTAGCAACCGCTTTAATGGTTGCTAAGGCTCATTAAACCCTCAACCTCAGCACTTCCTGACTTATCAGCAGCCATCCTGCTCATTGGTCCCTACATCACTTATCCTGAGACTCCAAGGTCTCAACAGGCTCAACACAACTCCTTCTAGGAAAGTTGTGCCTTTGTCTCAGGAGGTGGAAACTCAAGAGATTTTCAATACTGCTTTGATGATCTTGAGTGCTTCAGCCTAGATGACGTAGAGTACATGGATTGTCCAGAAAATGGCTTTTAACTTACAAAGCAAAGAAGTTCTTTAAGAGAACTGGAAGCACTCCCTCAGAACCCAACTACCAGTAAGTTCGGGTTGACAAGACCAGAGCAAAGTGTTACAACTGTAACCAACTGGGTCATTTTGCAAGGGAATGCAAGGCTCCCAAGACAATCCGGGAAACCCCACAGGCTCCACACATCCCTCAACCTCAAAGCCCACTGAGAAGTCAACTGAGACGGCCGCAAGGCTCAAGAAGTGACTGGAGCTTCATCGTACATGATGTGACTCCTGCTCAAGCTCTCATGGCCGGAACAGATGATGCCCAGGTATATGAACATATTGCACTCCAGCCTGTATAGCTAAAGTAAAACTCGACTTGCAGGATTACAAATATGGAAATTAGATCTGACATTGAGTCTTAAATATTCTAAAATCTGATATTAAAGAGTTAATCTGACTATCAAAAGAAAATTGATGAGTTGGAGAAAACTGTATCTCTTTTGAAACATGAAAACACCAACTCAAGACTCAAATCAAGGATCTGATATCAAAATGTCTGAGGCTCAAGCCCAGCTGGTCACTGATGAGGCTCAAGCCCAGCTTGTCACTACTGAGGCTCAGGCCAGGAGCATGCTATCTCTGAGCAAAATTCCAAGATATTCTTGCATCATCCTCCCATTCCAAACTCTGTTATCAGAACAAAGAAGGGTTGGGAACAATGAAATTGCTCCACCACACTCCTATGAGTCTATCAGATAGCTTAGATGTGGTACTGAAGATCAAGATGTTCCAACTGCTGACCCTTCTTTCCAGAGTTAAAGGATGAGGCACCAATAGTGGCCACCACAGGGAAGAAGGAACAGGTAGATAACCTATCGCCTCTGTGATGATCAATCATACCACCAAAGCCAGAAGAAGCAGAGCTAAAGCTGCTAGGAGAACTATAAGAAAGTGGCTGAATCCAAACTGAAAATTGACCCCAAACAGAAGGGTGTCTTTGTTTCAGCTGGTTTCCAAGTGTTGGGTACTTCTGATTCAGGAAAGGAATGTAATACCAGCATTCCTGTCCCACTAAAGGATCAAAAGTTAAGGGAAAGGTTGATGACGAAGAAAAGAAAACCAAGAAACAGCAACCCTCACTTCCCCAAAAGACTAACATTACATGCACCATGTGTGGCCTGCAAAATCATATGGCAAAAGATTGTTAATACAATCCTGCAAGCACACATTATGAAAATAAGTTAGGAAAGAAGGAGTCAAGGAAGGGTTCACATTGGACCTTTCCATACGGTTCAAGAGTTGAAGAAGGGAAAGCTAGTTTCCAAAGCCAAGTTGCTTTCGGACGAAGAACTCCTTCTTCCGAAGGGAAAATGGCTTCGGAAGCAAAAGCTACTAAGGTTCGGAAGAACAAGAAGCTCCCTTGAAACCATCCACGAAGAAGACTGCTTCGGAAGAAAGGTGGTGAGGACTTCTACAAAAAGAAGAAGCTTCGGAAGAAGCATGCTGCAAAAGCTTCTACAAGCTCATCCTCCAAGATCAACCAAAGGGTAGACTGGAAGATCAAGGAAGATGCTGCAGCCCAAACCTTTCCTCAAAGACCTCTGTTGAACCCCCATGCATATCATTTGGTTCACTCATGTCATTATTTTGGAAGAACCCAAGAAAATAAAGCTTGGATTTCCAAACAAAACGAATTCTCATCTTATGTGCAGGAACATCCATTTGACAAGAACAACAATGTATGGATTGTAGATAGTGGATGCTCCAGGCACATGACAGGGAACATACATCTCCTTCAACAATTTCAACATTATGATGGAGGTCCTGTCCATTTGGAGGTGAGGCCGGAGGATATATTTGGCAGAGGGAGTATATCCAATGGTATGTTAACGTTGACAAAGTTAACTTTGTCAAACAGCTTGAACACAATCTGTTAAGTGTTTCTCAATTCTGTGATCAAAAGCACCAAATGCTTTTCACAGAACATGAGTGCATTATCCTCAAACCAGGGATGACAATTCCTCTGGAATGGTGCTTCTTAGATCTCCCAGGAAAGGGGATATGTACAAGCTTGATATGAACAATGCTTCCCCAATGGGTGAAGTATCATGCTTTCTTTTCAAAGCTGAAGTGATGAGTCAACACTGTGGCATAAACGTATGTGTCATGTAAATTTTAAGACAATGAATAATTGGCTAAAAATAACTTGGTACATGGTTTGCCTAAAAAGGAGTTTTTCTGCAAAGACAACTGTGTTGCATGCCTGAAAGGGAAAAAACATAGGACATCTCATTAATCCAATGTGTTAACTCTATCACTACTCCATTGCACTTATTGCACATGGATCTTTTTGGTCCCAAGTATAATGAGCATTGGAAGGAAATCATATGCCTTGTGATAGTTGATGGTTTTACAAGATTCACATGGGTATTCTTTTTAAGAACTAAAGATGAAACTGCTGAAACATTAAAATCTTTTATTCTTAAAATAGAAAATCAAATTGATCACAAGGTTAAAATAATTAGATGTGATCAAGGGACTGAGTTTAAGAACTTCGTTCTTGACTCATTCTGTAACTCAAAAGGGATTGCTAGAAATATAGTGCTCCCAGAACTCCTCAACAAAATGGTGTTGCTGAGAGGAGGAATAGGAAACTTATTGAGGCTGCTCGAACTATGTTAGCTGATTCAAAGCTACCTCTAACATTCTGGGCAGAGGCAGTCAGCACTGCATGCTACGTGCAGAACAGAGTCTTGTAGTTAAGCCCATGGAAAAAACCCTTATGAGCTATGGAACAAGAGGCCACGTTCATTGGCTTTCTAAGGTCCTTTGGCAGCAGGTGTACCATACTTAACACAAAGGACAAATTAGCAAAATTTGCTGAAAAGTCGGATGATGCTATCTTTGTTGGATACTCTTCTAGTTCCAAAGCTTACAGAGTATACAACATTAAGAATCAACAATTTGAGGAGTCATCCAATATAGTTGTTAATGAGCACACTCCTTGTGTTAGGGGGAATGGGCCTGATCACATCTTTGATTTAGATTGTTTCCAAACTATTCTAAACCCTCTTGTGAGAATGTTTCAGTTGGAATAGGTGCTCAAACTAATGATGATGCTGCTGCTAATGATCAACTGTTTGAGCTTCCCAGGCCTAGACCAAATTCTCCAAGTGCTGAATACATCAAACTTCCACTATTCACAGATCCGACAGTTTAACTATATCAAGGAATAGTGAAGCTTCAACAAGTGAGTCACCTACTGAGCCTCAAAGCTCATCAGTGTGACCACCACAAACTAGGCAGAAGGAGGTAGTATTTTGAAGGAACAGGCAACTGTTAATACTACCTCACAGCCAACTATCGATGATGTTTCTCATTCATTCAATCAGTCCTCATTGAATGACTTTGAAAACAACAGCTGGACAGAGTGTTCTAGTCTTGAACAGAAATGTCCAAACTGGATCTATCTCTGCAACTGGAAGTGATCCTCGGCTTCGGATTCACAACACTCATCCAACTGAGAACATCATAGGGAATGTCTTGAGGGTGTGAGAACAAGAGGACAGACTCATCAAGGGAATGTCTGCTTGTACTCATGCTTTCTATCTCAGATGGAACCCAAGAAGGTAGAAGATGCCTTAAAAGATAGTAGCTGGATTGAATCGATGCAAGAGGAGCTGCTTCAATTCAAGAGACAGAAGGTATGGAACCTATGTCGTCCATCTGGTCAAGTACCCATAGGCACCAAATGGGGTTTCCAAAACAAGAGAGATGATAGAGGCTTGATCATCAAGAATAAGGCAAGACTTGTGGTTCAAGGATACACTCAAGAGGAAGGAATCGATTATACTGATGTCTTCGCACCAGTTGCAAGACTTGAGGCAGTTAGGATCTTCCTTGCTTATGCTGCATCAAGGACTTCACAGTATACCAACTTGATGTCAAGTGTGCTTTCTATACGGGGATATAGACAGGGAAGTGTACGTATGCCAACCTCCAGGATTTGAAGATCCATAGCACCCAAACTATGTGTGCAAATGGATAAAGCTCTATATGGGCTGCACCAAGCACCTAGGCTGTGGTATGAGACTCTGTCTCAGTTTCTTTTGAAGAATGGCTATACTAGAGGTACCATTGACAAGACTCTCTTCATTAGAAAGTCTGGAAAAGACATTTGCTTGTACAAGTCTATGTCGATGACATCATATTTGGTTCCTCAAATGACCAAATGTGCAAGGACTTTGAGAGCATTATGAAGAAGAAGTTTGAGATGAGCTCCATGGGAAAAATGGACTTTTCCTTGGAATTTAGGTAAAGCAACTGAAGGAAGGGTTCTTCATTATCAATCTAAATATGTCTCGACATCTTAGAAAGATTTGAGATGAAGGATTGCAAGCCTGCCAAGACACCCATACCCAGAAACCATAATCTTTGTCTGACCTTGAGGGGGGGATACTGATCAACATCAGTATAGGGCAATTATTGGTCTCTGATGTATCTTACAGCAAAGTAGACCTGATATCATGTTTGCTACTTGCATTTGTGCAAGATATCAGGCTGCTCCTAAGGTGTCTCACCTAGCTGCTGTTAAGAGAATCCTCAGATACCTCAAAGGAGCACCTAAAACTAGGTCTCTGGTATCCCAGAAACAAGGATTTCAATCTTTATGGATACTCTGACAGTGACTACGGCGGCTGCAATATTGACAAGAAAACATCGGGAGGATGTCAATTCTTGGTGAAGGATCATCTGGCATTGCAAGAACAATCCTGTGTCTCTACATCAACTGCTGAAGCTGAATACATTGTTGCTGCTAGCTGCTGTGCTCAACTGCTATGGATTCAAAATCAGATGTTAGACTATGGATTCAACTTTATGAGTACTCCTATCCATATTGACAACAACAGTGCTATCTCCATTACTGAAAATCCGGTGAAGCACTCCAAGACTAAGCACATTGACATCAGGTATCATTTCATTAGAGATTCATGAGAAAAATCTAATCAGTTAATCAAAGTTGATTCAAATGAACAATATGCTGATCTGTTTACCAAAGCTTTGATGAACAAAGTTTACGTATCTCATAGCAGCTATTGGGATGATAAACATTGATTAATCTGATCTCTTTTGAAAAACTTTTTAGATGTAAGTCTTGTGTCAATACAACTTAAGCCCTGTTACAAGGAATTCTCTCTGAAATTCTAAGTGTAAATTCCTTCCGAAGAGAAATTAACCTTCGGAAGACATTCTTATATCTTTCGAAGCAAAATTTCTCAAAGGATAACTTTCTTCTCGGAAGAATTTTTGGTCTCGGAAGAAGCGATTGATTGCATATCAGATCTACTCCGAAACTTACAAATTCTCCATTCGGAAGCAACTCAACCTTCGGAAGCATAGAATTGGCTTCGGAAGTAAGAATTGCCTTCGGAAGACAAGTTACCTTCGGAAATGTTTTACACTCGGAAGAGAGATCTCACTGTGTAACGTAAATTTCTTGGGCTCCCACTGTAAAAAGCAAAGATTTTGTTAATGATGTCGGATTATTTAACTGATTTTTAACCTTACCGCCACTGTCATTTCATCCACTAACCATCACATCAATTATCCTAACCCCATTACCGCCTCTCCACAATCTTTTAAATAATCTCAACTATTCACTTTCACTCTCTTACTTGCAAACTTTACAGCCCTAGAAATTTCTTCTATCATCTTTACCAGCTCAAATCATTCCATTCACCTTTCCATATGGCCTTCAACCCAGCACAATCAAGTCGCGCTTCTTGATTCATCAAGAGATGCCGATTCTCGATATCATCTCTTTTCTACCCAATCTTCATACAACGCTGACTGTTAAACCCCACATTTACACAAACCATATGTCTGATGAATTTTGGGCAAATGGTCAGATTTGAAACCCTAAACGGGGTTCGTGTCATTCGATAGCATCTGTGGCCAGGAGTTGGTCATTACTGAACAGCTCATCAGTGAGCATTTAGAGCTTCATGATGAGGGCGCTCCAACGAATTTCCCAAAGCAGACTTGGACCATTCTTATCTCCAATGGGATATGGAGGAGACGTTAGCAGGTCAACTGTTCTACAAATTTAATTCTCGTACAAATGGAAGTTCCTGCTACACGTGGTCCTTCACTGCTGTCGAATAAATCCGGTGGATGGATCAAATCCCATTTGAACTTGGTGCCTTGTTCATGGGTTGGTAAAAGGCCTCCGCTTCAACTATTCAAGTTTGTGCTGACTAACCTCATGGGAAATCTTCAGAAAGACACCTTCATGTATCCAAGTTTCTCCAGCATATAATCAACTGTGAGCTAGACCAGAGCACGCTTGTCTGTGCAGCTGATGACTGCTCCCCAGATGAGGCCGACCATCTTCAAGACTTTGAAGAGAGTGTCCACAACTTCACAGGAAGAGATACTGCACTTCTTCCAGGTATGACTGAGCCAACGGCTCTTGGTGACATCCCTATTAACCCCATAGGTGATGAACCCACACCAGCAACTACCCCACTATGCAAACACTACCATCACCATCACTTATCAGAGACGTCCCAAACAAAACCCTTGTTCAATCTACTCTGATTGAACAAGCTCCTCCTGTTCAATCCAAAAAGGCTAGAGTGGAACAAAGGGCTCCCACTCAGCCTGAGGTTCCAACCATCTTCACAAATTGACCTCAATTTGGGTCTTGAGTCTCCTCAGTCTCAGAACCATGAGCCCACAAACCAAGCTGAAAGCCCTCAGGGTGAGTCTCTATACTCCCTGAGCAGCCAACAAGGGACAGCCCACCAGAGGCTCATGCCTGTAGACATTGACCAAGTCCGGGTCAGTAGGTTTAACCATCCTATCTTTCACTGACCTTTTATTTAAACTGATGAATAGATAACATCTCTCCATGGAAATGAAGTTGATCTACAACACCCTCTCCAAGATCAACAGAGCCCGGAGAAAATCTTATCTCTAGCCCCATCAGCAACCAACTGAGGTGAGTCCCACTGATGTGGAGGGGACTTATGTAGATTCAGCTGCCACTACAAAAGGGCCTCAATGGACTTATGGACAGTGGTAACATTTCTCAGACTGAATCTATGGCAACCAGCCTTTGATGACTCTGAAAGAGACATCATTGAGCATGGGAAACCAGGGTGCCAAGAAACCACATCTGGTGGTGAGCTGAACATACTAGGTATGTTACCTCATCTCCCGTGATTCTTCGAAAGAAGATGAGGGAAGCATGCAACTCCTCATTCAAGATCTTCTTTCTAAAGTCTCAAATCTGGAATCTCAGGTTAGGACTTTAGCGGCAAGATCTGCCACTCAGCAACTTGAGATTGACAATCTCAAGGCTCAATTAGCTGAGAAACAGACAGAGAGGTCTGTAGGCATGTACCTATTCAGGTCTCTCTGACTTCCTCCTCCAGCTCATCTAGCTCTCAAGATGATGCTACCAAAAAGGGGGAGAATGTTCAAAGACAAACACACAAGGAACCACAGAGAGCCGGCCTTCCACTTCAACATCTTCCTCTCCCATCATTTCTGCGCCCTGAAACATCTCAGGTCACTCTTCAGATTGATCCAAGGATGCTTAAAATCTCTACAGACTCTTCACCAGTTTCTGTTAAGATCTTCCTTTGAGCAGCCAAGTCATGATGCTGCAATGATCTATTTGGAGCAGACGAACTTCAAAGGCTGACTGCCATTCTACCACTGGGAAGAAGTTGGTCAACCTAAGGTTCTCATGGAACTAAGATTCAATTCGAAGGGGAAATGGGAACTAATGGCCCAGCAACTGAAATAGTTAGGATAGAATCTGCATCTCCTTTAACTCCGAAGCTGAAGTTAAAGCATCGGAAGAACAAGCTGAATCTTCCGAAGCTGAAATGGAAGCTGCGGAAGGACTGTTTAAAATGCCGAGGAACTGATCATCACAGATGCTATCCTGGAAATGGCATCTGAAATAAGCAGCAGGACTTTCCGATTGTACTCCATCACAGACTCTATCTCGACTCTCTCATAATCAGAAACCTCTCTCCAAGAACCACCACAGTCAGGATCTTCAAAGGATAAAGGTAAATGGAAGATGACTGCGAAAGAGATTCAGGAAGAGGAGAAGATTGAAAACTTAAGAAGAAAGGAAGACTTCAGACTGAGAAGTTGCTAGCTGCTAGCACAAAAGCAGCTACTTCCAATCAGGAGGTTGTCATCAATAAAAAAGAGAGCAGATCATGACCAGCTCATTGAAATGGGAGCTGCCAATGAAGAAAACATCCTGCTACCATTAGAGGAGTTGGTGGATCTGGAGAAGGCAACCAGGTGAAGCTTGAAGAAGAAGCGAGGGTGGCCTTAGAGGAAAAGGAAAAGAAATAGAAGGAGGATAAATTGCAGCTGAGGAGAAACAGGATAAACTTCCTACTCTCCAGAGGTTTGATCTTCAAGAACTCTCTCCACACAACGATGACACGATCCTTGGTTCTTCAACAAAGAGCAGCAGGATCAAATGGAGAAAGAAAGGAAAAGCTGCTAAAGAAAGGAAAGAGAGAAGAAGAAGAAAGAAGAAGAGGCTAGGGTCACTGCCTCCAGAAGCTTACTGAGAAAGCCTGGATGAAGGACTATCTCCAGGCTCATGGCTTCTCGGTAGGCAGGTGGGTCCTATGCGGAAAGGACAACGGATTGTCAGTGAAATTAAGGCTGACATCCGGTTGGGGAAAAGGAAAAAGATGTACAGAAGGGTAAAAGGGATGACCTTCACGGCTTCTACCCAACCACAACTTGAACCCTCATCCTCACCATTCACTATTAAACCTAAACCTTCACCCCTGAACCCACATCACTACCCTCTACTACTCCCTCACCTCAACCTCTAAACTTCCCATCATCCAACCAAAACACTAGCCAGAACCTTGAACCTAAACCTACCAATTACCATCCAAACCATCCTTCAGCCTTCTCAACATCTCTCCTTGAGGAGTTTAAGGCAATCAAGATGAAGCTCACTAATTGAACCACTTTGAGCGAAGTTTCCTGTGTAGAAGACTCTGTCAACATACCTATGTAGATGGATCTTCAAGTTCCCTCACAAGAGACAGATTCCTTGATTTGCCTAGAGGAACTTTGGACCAGGAGTAAGACTTTTGGGCCTCAATTCAGACTCTTTAAATGAGGAAGAAAAGAAGCTCAGAAGGAAACTGGTGACACTGCTGGATATAAGAAAAGAGGACAAGATTCTACTCAGCCTCTTGTGCCTAGAAGGAAGATAATCCAGTGGAGGTTCGATGAACCTTCTCACAACTTTGTTGTGGAAAGAGAGAATGGTGAAGTCAACAGACTCAATGCAACCTCTTTGTTACACTCCAGCAGATTTGACATGCTGAGTTAGCAGAGAAACCATTCTCTAACCCTCCAACTCTGGAATTGTTGCACTCGTCAGAAATCATCTCAGCAGTCTTCATTTGGCTGAGCTAACTGCAAAAGCAAAGATTGAAGAAGAGTTGAAGTTGAGAAGACAGGAAGACAAGGAAAGATCTCCCACCAAAGGTCCTGCCTTTCTACAGATGGTGGAAGGTCCTGAATTGGAACCTATAGTTTGATGGGAATATGATTACAGTTCCATAAACTAACTTTTTTCAGAGGGAAACAACAAAGGGTACATGTATCCAAGGTGACAGACTGGATTTCCTGTCTACCAAGGATCTGTACAAGCTTCTCAGCACCACATCAGGAAGAACAAGGAGACAGACAAATATTGCTCTCCTTGGTGCTGAAAGTTTTGAGAAGTCGATGCAAGTGAAGTTTTGGTAGCATCAGCCTAGGGTGAGTTTGTTGGATGAAGAAGAAGAAGGCTAATGCAACCAAAACTATATCACTTAAGTTATTTTGATGCTGCATGCAAAGGCTTCGAAGCTCTTCATGGAACTTCCGAAGGTTGTAGAGTTCTTCCAAAGACAAAGAAAAGTCCAGCTTCCGAAGACAGAACTCTACTTCCGAAGACAAATGCATACTTCCAAAGTTCAAGACTTGAAGAAAATAAGTGAAGCCACTTCCGAAGTATGATGAAGAAGTCTCCAAGTCTTGGAAGAAGCAGCCTCTTCTGAAGTATAAAGTGGCTTCAGAAGTACTTACTCTTCCAAAGCCATTTAACCTTCGGAAGACACTGCTATAACCAGTGGACACAAGTATGGTCTCTGACACTCCGCTGCAGACTTCTGATACAGCATGGCTCTTCCTAAAGAACCATGTTGTGACATACTTTATTCCACTGTTTACCTTTTCATGATAGTACAGTTGCCATCTTTAGTTGGTGACAAAAGGTAAGTTAGGGACATGTCCTGACTACTAAATCTCAGATAAGACTTTATCCGAGATACCTTAATCTTAGTCTGGTAGTACAGACTTTAGCTATAGGATCCTAACTAGTATCAAAGTATATCTGCTGTAGATAGTATTATATAGGGTTCTCCTTGTAATTCATAGAAAACACAAGAAATCTTCTTGTAAGAGTTTTTGTATTTTGAGTTGAAATCAATATATAAAAGTATCTTGAATTATCTTTCCGGTTTCTTAGTTACTTTTCATATTGTGATCAACTCTTCTTGATTCTTACCCGAGTGTGATTCTAGGTGAGTTTAAGAGAAACATTTGTGTTAAGTGACAAACACCAATCCTGCAACAGCCCACTCAACCTTTTTGATGTTGACTTAGCTTCCGAGGCTTGGGCCTTATCTCTTTCTGGTCAGCTCTTGTTCCATTTTATCAAGAGTATCAAAATTTCACTGACAAGATTGTCGCCAGATTGGGAACGACATTACCCTCAATTCAGTGTACTCTGGATAGTGTTGGTCTGTGACATCTTCAATCTCGATCTCATTAACGTCGTTGAGGTCGTCGTCACTTTCCACATGGACTGTTGGAGCATCTTTCACGATCTCATCAGGATTGAATTGGAATATTTCAGCAAGTTGCTCGTCAGTGAGATCATGAATTATCTCACCTTCTTCAGGAGTGTAATTCATTGATCTCCTGACTATTCCCTGCAGATCAAGAATCATCATGAGCTGAGTCTTGATCTATTGGAGGGGAGCAACATCATATTCATCTCTTTGATAATTTGGATCTGCTTGATTTAAAGATGTAACACTACAACCATTAGTCAACAATCAAAGCAGTAAACATCAATATCAAAATATAAACATTATATACATTAGTTTGATACAATATTCAGTTATACATGATTTTTTAAATAACAGGAAGAACTAAGCATTTCTCTTGTCATATCATGTGCTCCTGCTAACGGGGCTGATGTAGGCACTTTGGTCTGAGCTTTCTTTGTCCTCCTTTCACTTGCAGATGTGGCACCCGCAGCAGAAGTATCATCATCTCTTCATCATCATCACATCATCACCAGCATTAGCATCCTCCCCTTGATCATTACCATCATCATTATCATCATCACTGTCATCATCATCACCATCATCTCCATCTCCTTCTCTGATCTTTAGTGGCTCATCCTTTGATCCTCAGCATGATGGTCTTGTTGGTCACCTCCACTCCTCTATCCGTTTGCTAAATGGACATGTTGCTCCTGGAGTTGGGACATCTCTGAGCTCTAAGCACCATCTGCTTGCCTGCTACCCTATCAGCTATGCCTGTTGAGATTGTGTAGCAGTAAGTTCTACTAGCTACGATCTGGGCAGTCTTCTCATCATCGGCTGCCAACAGCTTCAGCACCATACGGTTCAGTGCTGAGAGCTGTTCCTCTACCCCACTGGGAGGTAGAGAGGATCCGATGGACGGAGGGATAAGATGACGGTCCTGCTTGGTGGTAGTGGTGGTGGTGGTGGGCAGTGGTGAAGATTGGGGGTGGTATATGAATTGGGGTGGATGAGCTGTAGTGGAGGTGGATTGCATACGGGTAAGTGGTGGAATGAGTGAGGTAGTGGGTGCGTGAGGTGGTAGATATGTGGGTGTTGAATGGTGGAGTGGTGGTAGGTGGAGTGGTGGTAGTGGTGGTAGTAGGTGGAGTGGTGGAAGTGGTGTAGTAGTGGTGGTGGTGATGAATGTCATCCTTCTCCTCTTCTTCTTCAGTCCGTGGGCTGAGCCATCCGTTTCCCTCGGCCCCTCGAGGTGGAACTCCCCCAGGGACGCTCTGGACTGATCAGAGTATAACTAGGATTAGTATCAGTCACCCTAGACTCGCCAGGGCGTCCCACCACCTCCTGAATACCTCGGTCGGGTGGCGACCACCCTACTCCCATTTACGAGTCAAGGCTCCTCGTCTGTCTCCTCCTCCTCCTTAATCAAGACGAAAGTCCTAATGGAACCCTGTAGCCTCTGTTACACCTTGGGTGGATGCTGGAGATGCTATATCAGCAGTTGGGGCCTCAGTTGAGTAGGCGCTGCATCTCCATCATCACCACTGTCGTCGTCGTCGGAGTCATCTTCAGGGAGCTCAAGTTGCTCAACATCCGAATCACTGTCTGCATGGGGCCATTTACGCCTCCCTGGCGCCACGTAATCAACCTTGGCCAGATAGCCAATAAGTCTCTTCACCGGGGGCTTGACCTGCTTTCTTCGGTAGACCTTCATACAACCCAGTGTCGTATCATCCATGATCTCCAACGACACAACGTCGTGGCTCTACTTGGGCAGTGTGGGTCTTCTCATAAAAATACTGAAGAAACCTAGGGTACATGCAGAAACCCTCTTTGCCCTTCGCCTCCAGATTCTATGTCAAGTAAGAGAATATCATGCTCGAGAAGCTGAAAGGGTGGTTCAGTACCAGTGCCACGTAGGCATTTTGTATCTGGTTTGAAAGATCATCAAACCCACCTCTTCGCGAAGCCAAGCACTTGAGGATGACATGTGCTAGGTACTTGTATTGGGGACATAGATTGCTCTTGTTGAGCACACCTGCGTTAATATCCCCAACGTACTTCATCCTCAAGAAGAACCCTCTCACAGTCAGCAGGTGAAGTCTGGTAGGGCGGTCTGCATCATCACCCAACCCAAGTACATGCTGAATATCCTCAGTCGTGACCTCAATATCCATCCCAAAAATAGGACTCCTGATGCAGTATGGCTCAGCAGAGCGATCAACCGATGCCCCCCAGAAAGCCTGCTGAATAGACCTGTAGGGAGTGAACGGTGTGGATATAGCCTTGTAGATCCTGGATCATTTAGGATGCGATAATCCCTGCAAACTCGGCGCCATTCCGAGTAGTGGAGTCTAAATGAGCATGTATGTTGTGCTTGGGGTTGATGGACCACCTGTCAGCCATCAATCTGTAACACAAGACACGTAGACATTAGATAACCACACAACACAAATAAGTTCTAATTAACCTGGTTGAATTCATTCTGGTTCATTCATGCGATTGAACCATGCGACTGTTTTCAGTCGGTTGACCTGGCATGCGACTGGATTCAGTCGGGTGACTGAGCAGCGATCGAGTTCAATCGGTTGACTGAGCCTGCGATTGTTCAGTCAGCCGACTGAGTCTCATCGTATTATCCATTCGATCGATTGAGCCATTTGACCAGCTCAATCATGCGAAAGGAGTTCATCCTGGTGTCCAGTCGCATGTCCCACTGTTCAGTCGACTGAGATTCGAATTTGAGCCAAATCTTGAAATTAGACGTTGTGTAATGGTTCTTTAGACTCGCAATTATTATACTATAACCTATTAACCTTTATTTCAACATTTTACTTGTTTAGTTAGGTTATGAGTCTATTTATAGTCTCGGGTCATGTTAGGCCAATTCTCTTGATTTTGGAGTCTAATCGACAGAGTTTTTGGCATGGTCACACCGCATTTTACCTGTATGAACCAACGAACATTATAATATCAAAATATGTAAGCAATTTGGGTCGAGGAAATTTGGCAAAGTAACGGTAGGATGTGCGATTTTAGGGCGATTGGGGTTGATGAGTTGAATGCGATCGACTATGGCCCCATTTATACTGAATCCGATTTCAATCGGCCGACTGGACCCATTCTCTCAGTTCATTCGGCGAATGGACCTCAGTCGTGCGATTGGTTCAGTCGATCATATTCAGTCGGTCGACTGGATTTTAGTCGCGACTGACTCATTCGCACAGTTCCATTCGGTCGACTGGCTCATTCTGATAAGCCATTCGAGTGAATGGTTCATACTCATGTGCCATTCGGCTATTTAGTGCATGAGTATGGTCCATTCGTACGGTTGGTCCATACTCATGGTCCAGTCGTGCGATTGGATCATACTCATGATTTTGACTTTATGACCATTCCACACTTAATCCTTTTTAACTTTTGATTAAACTTTATGAGCATTTGATCATCTCAAACATGATCATTTTAACTTGAAAAACTTTTGATCACCTTAGACATGATTTTTCATTCAACAACACGTGTGGTCACCTCAGACGTGACCTTTTTGGTGATTAAATCCCCTGTTGAATTCCATGGCGTAGTCCGATATCAAACCAACTGAATTGACTAACTTTAAACAAAATAAAAGACTTCAATGAAATACAAAACTAAAACTTGTTTTTGATTTTTTGTGTGAGGTGTAAATCCTAAGATATAAATCTAATGGATTCGGTTCCGGAATAGGCAGCTTCAACTCATTTTGACCATGAATGGACCAATTCAATTTGGAATCATACAGGCAAGTCAAATTATTTGGGACATGTTGTCAACACTTTTGATGCTTAGTTCTTGTTTTTCATCTAGAGTCGTTAGGAAATTTAGGAAAACACACAAGTACTATTTGATCCCCACATTGATTGGATTTTCAGGAATTGTAGCCACGATGATTGTCAGTATACTGGTCCCTTAAATCTATACACAAACTTTTAACACTGATTGGTGATAATTTAAGGTTTGCTTATTTCAACAAGCATTTATGGATCCCACATTATATGGTAATCAACATTCCTTAGGAGATTTTTGAGTGGTCTCAGGGTAGTTTTAAGAAGAAACTATTCTTAGAACTTTGAAAGAGAAGCCAAGCCTCAGGTCAGTGCAACGCACAACAGAGAGGCGGAAACAACAATGAATTCTAGAATATGTAGGTTGTGCTTATCCTCAGGTCAGTGCCACCGCACAGCAGGGAGGCATATAACTTATCTTCTTATTTGAGCATTTTTAATCTTTTTGCAACAGATCTCACCAACAACATAAGTTATTAGTTTGATTGCTTTGCTCATATTCTGGTCTACGCTCACATTTGTGGCGTTTATTATGCTTGTCACCCCTTATTGGAATTTGTTGATTTTGTTAACCGAGATAAGATGTTACCCCACAGCTTGTTGAAAAACTTAGTTTGTTCTTGAGATCACCAACAAGGTCTAATCATCTATTGTGTTGAATCTACCGACATATCATCTGTGGTCAACAACCTCTAGGTCTACTTTCTTTGTGTTACCTTAGTAGTAGCTAGTTTTACTATCATTTTCTTTTTATATTGCCAGACTACACAGACTTATACTTTGAACTTTGCATCTTATTCAATTTAAACTTTTAAAGTCCCAAGTGGTTTGTACCTGTGTACTATCATTTCCAAAGTCATTGAATCGGTATCTCAGATACGATCTAGTTTCTATCAGCTAGCCCTCTCCTCCCTTGTTTTTTTGTTAATGTTACTAATTGACTATTTCTTCCCTAAAATTCTAAAACCGTAAACGATTTACGCTTTTTAAGATTTTAATAGGCGACAAAATAACACCAATTTAATTAAGCTACTTAAAGTTAAACAAATAAATAAAGAAAATAAAAATTAAAAGAAAATGACTATACGCATCGGACTACACATGGTCATCTTCAGAATTACATCACTTTTCTTTTTAACGCTGTTGACCTCTAAAAATATAGAAAAACGTGGTTTATTAAAGCCTTGTATAGTGGTCAGCGCGTTGATGAAATAGTATTTATTTTAATCACATCGATTAGGTTTTTCAAAGCAATCATGTATAAAGTGATATTATGCCGATGTGTTTGGTCTTAGGATGTTGGACGGATTTTTAGTTACTGCAATTGCAGCAGAGTTATCACAAAAATAGGAGTAGAAGAGAAATTCAAACCGTAGTCCCGCATTGCTGTTGAATCCATATGATTTGTGAACAGTAACTTGCAGCAGCAACGTATTCGGCTTCACAGGTTGACAAAGCAACCGAGGTCTGCTTCTTACACTGCCAGGTCACTAATCTTCTCCTAAAAATTGACATCCCGCTGATGTAGACTTGTAGTTCATCTTGCAACCTTCGTAATCCGAGTCACTATACGATGTAAGCTCGAAGTCATCGTCATGAGGATACCACAACCCAAGTGTGGTGTACCCTTCAGATAACGAAAGATCCAATCATTGTTAACTTTTGGCTTTGCTAATATCTTGAACATAAACATGTCGCGTACATGATATCAGGTCATGAGGCAGTGAGGTACATGAGAGATCCAATCATTCCTTGGTACATGGTGGCATCGACCAGATCACCATTCTTGTCGGGTGCTACATCATGGTTTGTAGCAAGTGGAGTTCCAGCTGCGAAAGCATTCTCCATGTCAAAACGACTGAGAATATCTCCTACATACTTGGTCTGATGTAGGAAGATCCCTTTTGGTGTCTGATCCACCTGTAACCCGAGAAAAAATTTCATTTCTCCCATCGTACTCATTTCAAACTCAGCCTTCATCACTGCTTCAAACTCTTTACATAGATCTTCGTTCTTGAACCGAAGATTATGTCATCTACATAAATTTGGACCAACACTAAATCACCATCCTTTTCTTTAATGAACAGTGTGCAGTCAATGACACCTCTGCGAAAGCCGTGTTCACAAGGTGAGTAGAGAGTTTCTCATACAGGCCAGGTGCTTGATGAAGCCCATATAAAGCCTTGTCGAGTTTGTAAACTCGTCTCGATGATATGGATCCTCAAATACCCCGGGGTAACTGACGTACACTGTCTCTCTTGATTTCACCATGAAGGAATGCACTTTCACATTAAAGTTGATAAACTTTAATCTTCATGTACGATGTGTAGGCAAGGAAGATACGGATTGCTTCCATTCTTGCCACGGGTGCAAGCACTTATTGTAGTCGATGCCCTCGACTTGTCGAAATCCTTGAACAACAAGTCGAGCCTTGTTTCTGATGATCACGCCTTGATCATCTTTCTTGCATTTCAAGACCCATTTGGTGCCAATGACCTTAGCACTTTAGGTCTATCTACCAGAGTCCATACTCCTAACTTCTTGAACTAAAGAAGTTCTTCTTGCATGGCACTCACCCATGCCTCATCATTCAGTGCTTCACTAACATACTTTGGCTCAAACTGAGACACAAAGCAACGATATGCACCGTCATGAAGGTAACCCTTTTCCATCACGAGGCATAATCAGCTGAGTACAGCTGATTTTTGGTCTGAACCCTGATCTCACATCCCCAATGACATTTCCAAAGGATGATAGACATTAGGCATGATCCAGGAGTGGTTGGAACAATTACCTCAGAATCAAGATTATGGACATTTGGTTCAGTATCTGAGGCAGTAGGAGTTGATGTCACACCCTCAAAATCCACATGCGGAGTTTACCGCGAGGCGTGTGAACAAACCAGGATCACAGTCAATAGTTACTCAGGACGACTCTAAATGCCATAATTTAAACAAATCAACCAAAATACCAACTTTAAACAATGCGGAAGCGTTTTTAAAAACAACCAAGTCAATAAAGTATACTTATGGCAAAACAAGTGCCAAACCAAAGAGTAAACTATAATTGTTAAAATGTCAAATTGTCTTGAAGCATCGTGTCTTAAAATGCAATGAACCGTGCAGTGTCCTATGGCAAGCAAGCTAAGGACCTGAGAAAAGCATACTAAAATGTCAACACATAGTTAAGTGAGTTCAAGAGTTTGAGTTCAATAAACATGTAAACAGTTGTGATACATATAAGCAGTGCATGGTAATAGATAGCTAGTCTATTATCAGTAAATATTAATACATAGTGATTTTGCAATTGAAGCTGACTGTGATAGTTGTTACCTCTGTCACGACTTACCATGTCGTGACAATGTCAATAGGACAAATTGCACCCGGTTGACCTCGAGTCACACAGGTGGGGCTCGTCAGAGCAGTAGTACTACCCAAGTTTCCCCGCTATTAAGTATTAACAATTCAAAAGTGTGAGGACTTTTCTCATGGTAAACAGCACTACTATATTAAATTATACACGACTTAAATAATGAAAGCGTTCGTATAAATACCAGTATGCTATCTCCCAAAAGAGATTAAGTAAAGAGTGGGGCATGAACTCACCTGATGTATGCAAAGGTACTTAGGGTTTATTTTGAGAAACGAGAGGATAGCCAACCTTCACAGGTTACCTAGATCATGTGAGTACATAAGTACGTGTAAATAAAAGACATGTGAAACCCTAATCATACCAAAATCAAAGACTCAAGCTTCCAGACAAATAGACACGCTTGACCTAGTTGACCCGTTTGACCCGTTGGTGACATTATGAGTTATAATTCAAATAAAGCCAATGAGCACATACAACATACATGATAACATTCAAATAGTATCATACATATGCTATATCAACCAGGTGTATCACTTAGATCATCATACAATCAAGTACTATACAAGTCATGCGAATCTAGAACATTAACATATCCACTAGCTACAATACAACTAACATGTCATACAAGTTCAACCATTCATCACATGCCATGTGAAGCACTCACGACTTCACATCCTAAACCCTGCCAATCTACTAAGTAGGGGCCTCAGATCCGCACGCGGTATAATGATCATAACCATATTCTTTAAGCATATGCATTGCATTCACAACATCACAACAATCAATTACCAGACCCAAGCATGATGTCCTACTACTACACAACATCCAAACCATACATGATCACCAAAGTCCAAATATCACTCATGATTATCCAAGCATGCCATACAACTAATTTAACACGTTCTATCACACTAGAATTACTTGAACATACTAGCAGGCTCCTATCATCCCAAACATGATCATAACATCATACTTCAACGTTTACACAAATAAAGTTTCCCTTTGGGAAAGAACATCCCAAAATCTATCAAACATCCAAAGCATACATGAATTCATCAATAATATACAATTCAAGCTCATACTAACATCTAAGCATGATCAACCACATCCAAACATCATAATTCACCAATCATATCCAAAAGTTACTATCTTTAGTAATGTATGAACTATAACATGTGTTCTTGAATTCCCAATGATCACAACATCAATCTAACATCTATTATCACCATGAACACATCCATACATCAATCATCAATAATTCAACATTTCATGCAAATAAAGTTACTATTATTAGTAACCTATGAACATCAACCCTAAATCATCAATTTCTTGCAAGATTCATGATTCCTAACATCCATACAACTTATTAATCACCACACATTCATCAAAAAACCATCATTCACCATAATCATGCCCAAAATCGAATTAGGGTTTGACTAGAATCAAAACCCATGATTAAACCACTAAAAACATGTAATTCATCCATGATCGACGTTAACTAACATGTATTCAACCTAACTAACATATAAACATCATCAATTGATTAAAACTCAACACCAAGAACCTCAAATTCGCAATAGGGTTCGGCCATAACCCATTTCATGCAAACAAAACACCAACTAACCTCTATTCGTGAAAAGTAAAAATCGAGACTTCTAATGTGTGAATGCCTTCAATCGACCAAAATCCATGCTTGATGCTTGATCCAAGTTGAAATCGCAAATGGAGAGGTTGGAGGAGGGAGGTCGCGGCCGAGGGGGGGGGGGTTAGGGTTTGGGTTTTTGTTTATTTAAGTTTAATTTACATATTTACCCTTTAAACCCTTGTGTTTTGGTATTTTATAAAAACTAGACTTAAACTCTTTTTAAAATGCCTTTAACTTAAAAAATACAAAGATATGAACTAAATATATTCATTACATAATTATCTTTGCAAAAACACAAGACATACGAACAAATAGGCACGTTTCCGCGTTACGCGATTAATTTCTACAATCAGCAATTAAAATGCGTAAACACATAATTTTAACACAACAATCACATAATCAATTTAATTAACATTAGTTAAAATTATTAAATATATTAAGTCACCAACGTTAAACGACAACTAGTGTGCTCACGACACGTGTATGCAAGACTTAACGGAACTAACGGAGTTGGTAACGTAAAATTACCGGATGTCACATTATCCCCATGTTGAAAGAATTTTCGTCCTGAAAATTGCGTTACATGGTGAAGGTGTTCTATCACTGGTCTACTGCATTGGCACACAGAAATCGAAATCGAGTGAGTTTTGGATGAGTTGTCACATCATCCCCATGTTGAAAGAAATTTCGTCCCGAAATTTAAATCAATACGTTCGTCTGCTAGCATCGTCCCTTCGAATAGTGAGGGTACTTAAGCTTCATTTGATCTTCCCGTTCCCATGTGAATTCCGGTCCACATCGCGAATTCCAACGGATTTTAACAATAGGTATCTTGCTTTGCTTAAGTGTTTTCACCTCACGATCCATCACCTCAACTGGGTTCTCAATAAAAGCAATTGTTCATCCACCTGAATTTCTTCTAGTGGTACGACCGTCATTTCATCAGTTATGCACTTCTTCAAGTTTGACACGTGAAATACATCATGAATTCCACTTAGCGAATCAGGTAAGGCTAATCGATAGGCTACTGGACCTATTCTTTCCACTATCTCAAATGGTCCAACGTACCTCGGATTTAGTTTCCCTCGTTTACCAAACCAAACTACGCCTTTCCATGGTGAGACTTTCAACAAAACCTTGTCACCAACCTGAAACTCTAAGGGTTTCCGTCTCTTGTCAGCATAACTCTTTTGCCTGTCTCGCGCTGCAGCCATACGGTCCGTATCTGTATAATTTTCTCAGTTGTCTCATGAATTAACTGGGACCTGTTATCTGACTATCACCAATTTCTACCCAGCAAACCGGTGATCGACATTTTTCCCATACAACGCCTCGAAAGGTGCTGCCTGTATACTAGTGTGATAACTGTTGTTATAAGAGAATTCCACCAATGGCAGGTGAATTTCCAGTTATTCCCGAAGTCAATCACACAAGCACGTAGCATATCCTCCAACGTCTGTATAGTACGCTCACTCTGACCATTCGTCTGTGGGTGATATGCAGTACTCATATCCAAACGTGTACCCAAAGATTTCTGCAATGATTGCAGAAATGTGACGTGAAACGAGCGTCACGGTCAGAGATAATTGAGATCGGTACCCCGTGTCTCGAAACGATCTCCTTGAGGTACAGGCGAGTTAACTTCTCTATCTTGTCGGTTTCCTTTATTGCAAGGAAATGAGCAGACTTTGTCAATCGATCCACAATAACCCATATCGTGTCACAACCAGTACTAGTCCGGGGTAGCTTAGTAATAAAATCCATGGAGATTTGTTCCCATTCCACATTGGAATCTCGGGTTGTTGTAATAGTCCGGATGGTTTTTGATATTCACTTTTACCTTCGAGCAGGTCAAACACTTGCTCACGTACGTAGCTACATCCGCTTTCATGTTAGGCCACCAATAGTGAGCCTTTAGGTCATGATACATCTGTCGGATCCAGGATGTATAGAATACTTAGATTTGTGTGCCTCGCTCATAACTAAATCTCTCAGATTTCCATGAACATGCACCCAAAGTCTATCCATGAAATACCGAATTCCATCCTCTTTCATCACTAGCTGCTTATCCATTCCCCTTAACAATTCAGAACCAATATTTTCCACCTTTAAAGCTTCCATTTGTGCCTCCTTAAATTGTTCGGGCAGTTGGGTACTGATAGTAAGCTGTAAAGCTCGCACCCGTCGGGGTTTAGCTGTTTCCTTCCTGCTTAAAGCATCGGCAACTACGTTCCTTTCCCGGATGATACTTAATTGCGCAATCATAATCATTAGTAGTTCCACCCAACGTCGCTGCCTCATATTCAACTCTTTTTGCTCAAAGATATGTTGAAGACTCTTGTGATCGGTGTAGATTGTGCACTTGGTACCGTACAAATAATGTCTCCAGATCTTTAAGGCAAAAACTACTGCGCCCAATTCTAAGTCATGGGTAGTATAGTTCTTCTCATGAACCTTTGGTTGTCTTGAGGCGTAAGCTATCACCTTGTCTCGTTGCATCAAGACGCAACCCAATCCTTGAATGGATGCATCGCAATACACCACAAAGTCATCTGTTCCCTCTGGTAATGCTAATATCGGGGCAGTACAGAGTTTTTTTTTTATAATTGGAAAGCTGATTCTTGACTCTCAGCCCATTTGTATGTTGTTCCTTTGTGAGTCAAGGCTGTGAGAGGTTGTGCGATCTTAGAAAATCCTTCTATGAATCGGCGGTAATATCCTGCTAATCCAAGAATTGCCTTATCTCGCTTGGTGTTTTGGGTGTAGTCCAATTCTTTATCGCCTCAATTTTGGCAGGATCAACGTGTATTCCTTTCTCATTAACAATATGACTAGGAATTGTACCTCTCTTATCCAAAAGTCACACTTGAGAATTTAGCATATAGTTGCTCATTTTTCAACAGTTCCAAAATCATTCGTAAGTGCTCTTCATGCTCCTCCTTGGTACTAGAGTATATCAGTATATCATCGATGAACACAATGACAAACTGATCAAGATAAGGTTTGCACACGCGGTTCATGAGGTCCATGAACACAACAGGTGCATTAGTCAACCCAAAAGGCATGACCAAGAACTCATAATGACCATAACGAGTACGAAATGCAGTCTGGGAATGTCTTCTTCTGAACTCTGAGTTGTGATAAACAGCAAGTCAATCTCGATTGAGATAACCAGAGATAGATCTTGTATAGATCCTTGAAGCTAATCGAACAAGTCGATACGAGGTAAAGGGTATCGGTTCTTGACTGTTACTTGTTTAACTCTTGATAATCGATGCACATCCGGAATGTGCCATCCTTCTTCTTAACAAAGAGTACAGGAGCTCCCCAAGGTGATGTACTAGGTCGAATAAGCCCTTATCCAAAAGCTCCTGAAGTTGTGACGACAACTCCTGTAGTTCGTTTGGTGCTAATCGATATGGTGCTCTAGCAATCGGAGCTGCGCCGGGAGTCAACTCAATCTGAAATTCCACTTGGCGGTGCGGTGCAGTGGTAATCCAGGATGATCTTCTGGGAACACCTCCGGAAAGTCGCGTACTACGGGAATATCCTCCATTCTCTTTTCTTCCTTTGTTTATCGGTTACAAGTGCTAGGATAGCCACGCGGCCCTTCCGTAACAACTTTGAGCTTTCATATACGAGATGATGCCTATCACAGCACCACTCCTATCACCTTTGACGGTAAGAATTTGATCGCCAACCGGGATCCGTATAATCTTCTCGTGACATATGACTTCCGCTTGCTTGCTAGAGAGCCAATCCATGCCTATCACAACATCAAAACTCCCCAGCGTAACAGGCATGAGATCTATAGCGAAAATATGACCAGCAAGTTCTATCCTACAGTCTTTAAGGATATGCGTTACATGGATTTATTTACCGTCGGCTAATTCCACAGTGTACTTAGATTCTAAAGCAGAGGGTATATCACTTAAAAGACTACAGAATTTTAAGGACACTAAACTCCTATCGGCTCCAGTATCAAATAGTACCGTAGCAAAACAACCATTTACAGGGAATCTACCAGTAACAGTTGTGGGATCATTTAGAGCCTCACCTGAGCCAATGACGAAGGCCCTCCCTTTGGCTCCATCTCTATTGCCGCCATTTCCAGTGCCATTTCCACCATTGTTGTTATTATTGCCATTGTTGTTGTTGTTCCCATGATTGTTGGTGTTGTTGTTGTTGTTGTTGCCATTTCCGTTCCTTCTTAGTTGTGGGCAGTTCGTTTGTAATGCCCTTCTTTCCCACACTCAAAAAAACCCTTGGGGGTTTCTTGAGATTGTTGTGGCCTCTTCATTAGTTCACCACGGCAATCCTTCGCAGCGTGTCCAATCTTTCCACAACGTTGACACTTGAAGCTATCACACCGTCCACATGATGGTAGTTACACGTGGGCATTTGGGATGCCTGCCGCTGTAACCGCTGGGTCCTTGGTTATTTGGGGCAGTTTGGTTGAAATTGCGGTTATTATCGAACCGCCGCTGCTGCTACTGAACTGGTTGTTGCTGCTGTTGGGATTGTTGTTGACCGCCAGACGATGATGATGATGATTTGTTATTGCTATTGCTGGGAGCATCCCACTTCCTTTGTTGTCGGGCACGCTCACCACAGCGCCCCGTTTGGGTAACCGCCCTTGCTCTACCGCCTGATCAGTAAGTCTATGGGCAATTTGAATGGCCTGCTGAATCGTAGTCGGGTTAGAAGCTGTTACCATACTTTGGATTTCAGGCACCAATCCTCGTATGTAGTGCTCGATCTCTTATGTGTCTCATTAACCATTCCTGTACATAATGTAGCCAACTCATGAGTACGGGTCGTGTAAGCCTCAATTTCTGAACCCTTCATCTTAAGCTGCCAAAATTCCATCTCCAACTTTTGCACCTCGTTTCGAGGACAGTACTCCTCGAACATCATATCTTGAACTCATTCCAGGGGAGTCCATTTGCCATCGCTTGTCCAAGCATCTGGACTTGCGCGTTCCACCAAGACAGAGCTGCACCCTCCAAAGTCCCGGTGGCATACTTTACTTGATTCGCCGGTGGACAGTTACATTTGGAGAAAACGGACTCAGTCTTCTCAAACCAGCGTACAAGCCCTACAGCACCCTCTGTACCGCTGTAGGTGTGTGGTTTACAGTCCATGAAGGACTTGTATGTACACACCGGTGGTCCTGTTTTAACACAACACACATTAATCAAACATCCCCTACAGTTATAAAGGATATCAGATCTGTTTTCTGTCATTGTTTACCTGCTGGCTGACCCGCGTGGGCAGCAGCCACTGCCGCCTGAACATGCTCATTAATTAGAGCAGCCAATTCCGCAGGAGTCATGTTAATAGCACCACCACCCTGTTCTCCGGTGCCACGTCCACGTCCACGTCCACGTCCACGACCACGTCCACGTCCACGTCCACGAGTGTCCATTCTTTTCACTTTATATTCACAATACAATAATGAGTAACATCATACACATTTAACTCATTGAAGCGTAGTAAACAGTAAATGAAAGAAATAACATATCATCACAACCACAACATTCATAACAAAAATAATAACCAAAGTAAATAAATTGCAATAAGTCACAATGTATTTAGCAATGTCAAAATTGAAGTTTTGTCGTTCGTGTGGGGAAACAATCCTTCCACATAGGTTTCAAAAGAAAACACTACGTAGTCTAAGTCATATAAAGAAGTCAATTGACAATATCTGACCCATCACTATCATCCTCCATCTCCTCGGTTCCTCTTCCTCGGGTCCCTCCTCGGGATCCTCCTCATCCTCAGAGTCTGCGGCAGGAGCAGGAGCTATAGCTATCTGGAGTGCTGCTAGTTGAGCTTCTAGAATGGCAATCCTATTATCGGCTATGGCGTCCCGCTGTTCACGAGCAGTCACGCGTCCTTGGAGTGCCATAACACCATCTTGCATATGGTGACAACCGTTCAGCGTCTTCCGTGTTCTTCCTTGAGTTCGTCCAATTGATGTCTCAGGTTGTACACCTCTTGCTGTAGTGTACAGACATCACCCGTGAGTCGTCTCACACGATGCTGTTCAGTATCCAGTGCAGCCATTAGTGCAGCAATCAATGCTCGTTGGACTGCGCCGTTCGTGGGAGTGAAAGCATGGGTTGATTGGCATTGTTCCTAGTCCTTGCATAGGTACGCGCTCCCTAAACATGATGTGGTCAACAAACCTAGGATAAGAACGCCAGTCTCGCGGATGGTCACGCTTCATCAATGCGAATGGTTGATCCCAGTCAATCTCCTCTTGGGGATAAGCCAGTCGGGGCCAATCGAATTCATCATCAGGTACAGGTGCGGGAGGTGGGGATTCAGATCGTGTAGGTGATTCGGGTCGTTTACCCGGAGCTCTTGAAGACGATGCCATGCTGCAGAGAGTGTGAGTGTATGCCAATGAGTATACAGTAAATGGGAGTAAGGCACATGTAACTAATTAACTGTGTGCGGTTATAGTCTAGTGTGTATGCGACCTAGTTCCCTATAACCAATGGCTCTGATACCATTCTGTAACACCCGGCCCCTCACACCAATAATATTGTCCGCTTTGCCCACGAGGAGCTCACGGATTTGCTTTTGGTTGCCCAGGTGAAAACTTCCCAGGGAGGTCACCCATCCCTAGATTGCTCCCACCTGAGCACGCTTAACTGTGGAGTTCTCCTCTCATCCACAGCCAATATGCCCAAAACGCGTTGTTGATGTTAAAGGCCAGACATTCCTTATGAACCAGGAATCTCTCCTATCCACGGCCGATGTGGGATATGTGTAGGGTGTCACAAGCACCCCCTGTTTGGACTCATCGTCCTCGATGAGCGCGAGAAGTCACCATCATTGGTGAGGTGTGTCCCACACCCCGAACGGCATAGGAGTGGCTCTGATACCAATCTGTCACACCCTCAAAATCCACATGCGGAGTTTTACCGCGAGGCGTGTGAACAAACCAGGATCACAGTCAATAGTTACTCAGGACGACTCTAAATGCCATAATTTAAACAAATCAACCAAAATACCAACTTTAAACAATGCGGAAGCGTTTTTGAAAACAACCCAAGTCAATAAAGTATAACTTATGGCAAAACAAGTGCCAAACCAAAGAGTAAACTATAATTGTTAAAATGTCAAATTGTCTTGAAGCATCGTGTCTTAAAATGCAATGAACCGTGCAGTGCTCCTATGGCAAGCAAGCTAAGGACCTGAGAAAAGCATACTAAAATGTCAACACATAGGTTGGTGAGTTCAAGAGTTTGAGTTCAATAAACATGTAAACAGTTGTGATACATATAAGCAGTGCATGGTAATAGATAGCTAGTCTATTATCAGTAAATATTAATACATAGTGATTTTGCAATTGAAGCTGACTGTGATAGTTGTTGCCTCTTGTCACGACTTACCATGTCGTGACAATGATCAATAGGACAAATTGCACCCGGTTGACCTCGAGTCACACAGGTGGGGCTCGTCAGAGCCAGTAGTACTACCCAAGTTTCCCCGCTATTAAGTATTAACAATTCAAAAGTGTGAGGACTTTTCTCATGGTAAACAACACTATATTAATATTATACACGACTTAAATAATGAAAGCGTTCGTATAAATACCAGTATGCTATCTCCCCCAAAAGAGATTAAGTAAAGAGTGGGGCATGAACTCACCTAATGTATGCAAAGGTACTTAGGGTTTATTTTGAGAAACGAGAGGATAGCCAACCTTCACAGGTTACCTAGATCATGTGAGTACAATGCTTGATGCTTGATCCAAGTTGAAATCGCAAATGGAGAGGGTTTGGGAGGGAGGTCGCGGCCGATGGGGGGGGGGTTAGGGTTTGGGTTTTTGTTTTATTTAAGTTTAATTTACATATTACCCTTAAATCCTTGTGTTTTGGTATTTATAAAAACTAGACTTTAAACTCTTTTTAAAATGCCTTTAACTTAAAAATACAAAGATATGAACTAATAATATTCATTACATAATTATCTTTGCAAAAACACAAGACATACGAACAAATAGGCACGTTTCCGCGTTACGCGATTAATTTCTACAATCAGCAATTAACTCGCGTAAACACATAATTTTAACACAACAATCACATAATCAATTTAATTAACATTAGTTTAACATTATTAAATATTATTAAGTCACCAACGTTAAACGACAACTAGTGTGCTCACGACACGTGTATGCAAGACTTAACGGAACTAACGGAGTTTGGTAACGTAAAATTACCGGATGTCACATTATCCCCATGTTGAAAGAATTTTCGTCCCGAAAATTGCGTTACATGGTGAAAGTGTTCTATCACTGGTCTACTGCATTGGCACACAGAAATCGAAATCGAGTGAGTTTTGGATGAGTTGTCACATTTGAGGTTCCAAAGACTCATAGGCATCAATGTAAGATGCTTGTGGACTTGCAGTAGTAGGAACCTGGTCCTCCTGGTTGTTCTGATCAGTCTCCCCAGCTTCTTCATCAGAGGAAGAGTCACTCTCTTCAAGTGCTCCCCCTGAATTGGTAGATGAATCGCCTTGTAGTCCGGATGATGTAGATCCTGAGATGGTGTGTTTAGGACATCGTACATCATCTTTGTTTCTAACTCATCATCAGAAGTGAACAGTGGTATGTTGAAGAACTTGAAGAAGCCATCATAGTCGAAAAAGAAGGCGGGTCCTTTTCCAGCAAGTGGTATGGTGTATCTCTGAACATCAACATTACACCACACTTCTACCTGACCCGTTGAGTTGTTGTAAACCCTCTTGTTCGGTATGTTGTATCCTAGAAAGATACCTTCATCAGCCTTCTCTCTGAATTTTCCCTCCTAAGTCTTCTTCAGTAGGGTGCAAGGAGCACCAAACGACTCGAGATACTCTAGATTAGGTTTACGTTGTTGTAGTAACTCGTAACACGTCTTTCCATGGTGTTTAACTACGAGAACTCGATTTAGCGTATAACACGCATTTGCAACTGCTTCGTTCCAGAATTGGATATGCAGTTTCGAGTCTGCGAGCATCATCCGTGCTGTCTCTATCAAGTTGTGATTCTTCCTTTCAGCAACGCCGTTCATATGAGGAGTGTAGGCAGAAGTGAACTGATGCACAATTCCCTTTTCCTTGCAGTAAGACTCCATCCATTGATTCTGAACTCGGTTCCGTTGTCTGAGCGCACTTGTCGTACCTTCAGCTTGTAGAGGGACTCCAGAGTAGTTACTAATTCTTTGAATGACTCAAATGTTTCTGATTTGGATTTTAGAAACATCACCCAAGAAAATCTGAGTAGTCATCAGTAACTACATAGCAGTACAAGTCACCTGCGATGCTTCTTTTACTTACTAGACCAAACAGATCCATGTGAAGAAGTTCAAGAGGAAGTTTGATGGAATGAACTTTCTTTTCCTTATGAGACTTCTTCGTCTGTTTGCACTTCTTGCATGCAACACAGAAATCTGGAAGTTGGAAGTTTTGAAGTTAACTCCTCTCACTAGATTATTCTAGATCAAGAGATTCATCTTTCGTGGATTAATGTGTCCCATTCTCCTATACCAGGAGATGGAATCTTCTTAGTAGCTTTTGACAAGTAGCACTGAACTTCATGATCTGTTGTGGAGGCCTTTGATAGATCCAAGACATAAAGGTCCTTATATCTTGAGGCAGACATTAAGACTTGGTCCTCCGGGATGACATAGTCCTTTTTCAGGACATAGAACTTCTTCTTGTCAAATACTACCTTAAAATCTATATCACAAATTTGAGAAACAGAAAGCAAGTTATTTTAAAGTTGTTGAACATAGTTTACCTTGTCAAACTTCACTTTCTGATTACCTACTTCCCTTTGAGCTGTGATGTACCTACCTTTGTTTCTAGCAAATGAAACATGACCTCCTTTAATCTGTTTGATGTTTGATAAGAGATCCCTGTTCTCTGTCATGTGCCTGGATGCTCCGCTATCTATAATCCACGTGTTGGTTTCAGCACTATAGGGAACACCCTGCACATTCAATTGAAAACATTAGTTCATGTTAGGGGCCCAAGCGTTCACTGGCTTGGGTTTCCCAGAGGCATCACACATCATAAACTCAACCCATTGACCATTCAAGAGTAAGGGAAGCTCAGATGTCTTCTTGTTCTCATTTTTAGACAATGAGGTTGATTTTTCCTTCCATAAGCCAGCTTTGTGTAAGGCCTGTTTGTGATAAATAGACGACTGGCTAATGGATTGAACTTTAGGTTCACTAGCCCTTTTAGGTGGTGTCACTGAGTTCCACTTAAAAGAGCTAGGTTTTGGTTCTGTAAGTTCAACTTTCCTCCTCGGTGTCTAACAATAAGAACAGTTAGACGCAATGTGTCCATACTCTCCACAGCTGTAGCATGATCTGCTTTTGACTTTACGATTAATTGTTTTTGTGGAGATATATGTGACACACATGTGACCTTACTATGTTTGGGTTTTGACTCTACTGTTTAGATGTTTTGTCTGGTTTAACAAAGTTAATTGCTTTAACATTTTTAACATCTTTTTCTTTTCTATTTTCTGGACTTTGACATAATACACGTGATTGGTTAACATTATTGGTCTTTTTAGGTTCAGATTTGACAGTTGTTGAACCAGACTTTATACTAACCTTTTTAAAATCTTTGTCCAGATTAACGCAAGGCATTTCGCCTTTTGCCTTTGAAGTGGCCTCCTTTTGTTTAGTACTAGATTCATTTGATGTACATGTGGAATCTGGATCACTTACAAGAGGAGTGGACACCATATCATCCTTGATTGGATTGTTATTGATTGGTTTACTTTTAGTATTCATCAAGTTCTCATGTGGTGGAGGAACCACTTTATAACCCAAACCCTCCCTATTATTACGCTCTCTCACTAAGTGTTGAATATGTGTGAAGAACTAGTCCAACTATGCAGTTATTGTTTTAGGGAATTAACTTCTACTTCTAAAACTGCCTTTTGTTTCTTAGTGTCCTATAAGGAGTTTAGATAGTACCTAATGTCATTAGCTTGGTTAAAGGCTACTACTTCTGTTCGGATCAGTGATCTAAGTTTGATTAATTAGAGAGTATTGCAGCGGAATTCGAACAATGAATTAAAAAATTCACAAGAACACAATTGATATTCAATGTAACAGTAAATGGTTATAGAAAGTGAGAATTCTGCAAAAGAAATATTTCATTCATATGCTTTCGTGGTGGCTCAATGTCACACGTTACAACTAGGTCAACATTCCTTATATAGAAAATGTGACGTCTGCTGATGTCACTTGATAGTGACATCTAACAGAATTATTCAAACTACTGAAACTATGCAAACTACTAAGAATGTTCTCAACTACTAATTACATCTCAGAGAATGCTTAAGTACAAAAACATAAACCTACTGAACTACAACTACTGAAACTATAACTACTGAAAAGTAAATTACAAGTACTGAAAGGAAACCATCACAACTACTAAAGTTAATTACTTCAGCTGTTGTGACAACTACTGATCACTTTGGTCTTCAGTCTTTGTCTTCAGTCTTTGTTCTTCAGTACTTACTTTCAGACTTTGTCTTCAACTGATGGCTTCAGACTTTGTCTTCAGTACTTTACTTTCAGACTTTGTCTTTAGTACTTTTCTTTTAGACTTTGTCTTCAGACCTTGTAATCAGCTGATGTCTTCAGCTGTTGAGATCTTCTTCAACAGTTGTAATGTCTGTGGGACTTAGAGGTTATTTGATCAGGCTCAATGGTTCTTTTGGTCCAACAAACTCCCCCTGAACCAATACAGCCAAAACCTCTAAACTTATTGATGATCCCACTTATTCTTGGCAGAAACACCCTCTTGATCAGCTTAGAGTTAATCAGTTAAGCACAGGCCGGGAAAAGGTTTCTAATCTTTTGATTGGCTAAGTATGGAAGGGAACTCTGTCTTGGGGAAACTGGACACAGAGTCTTGTCCCAACCATGAAACCTAATTCCCATTAATGAGTCAATAAGACTCACTAGCATAGGCCTCAAGGAGAACAACTTGTTCCTTCTTGGTGAGTTCTTCTACTACTCCCTCGAAGAAGAACTCTGGGCCATAATACTCAGACAGGTATCTCACTGTCTTTCCATTTTTCAACTCCACAATTGTTATCTCTCTGTAAGCAAATTCATCAGGGTGAGAGCCTTCAAGCAATAACTGGAGTTCACTCTTCTGAAGATCTTCAAGTCTTTTGTATAAAACCCCTTGATCATTTTGTTCTCAAGAATAGATTGAGGGGTTGTCTTGGAGTTGTGAGCTCTCTTGAATTCTTCAATGATTTCTCAGGGTGAGACTACCATGGCCAACGTAATTGCAGCATTCAAGGTCTTCTTCACTTGGCCATGATATCTACTTGGTATATTCTTCTTATGAATTCTAGAACTTACCCTGGGGTCTGGCCAGATCCGCACTCTTTCTCTTTGATGTTGAAAATTATGTCTAAGAGTGTACAACCTCAGAGCCTATTTCTTCATTTCTTGAATGGATGAGGACTGAGGGAAATCCTTGTCAACCATCTTGAGAAACTGCTCATCGTGCTGCTTCTGTTGTTCTGCTTCTTCAATCTTTACCTTCACCATCTGCATTGCAAGTAGTTAGGTGTAATCACTTATTGACTTCTGTGCTCAGGTGTTTTAAGGTTGAGAATAAAGAGATTGGCAGGCAATCTTCATCATCATCCTCTTCTTCATCTTCTTCTAGCCACAACACCCTTCTCCTCCTTCTGGGTGTATCACTGGGTAAGGTTTGAGGTGGTTTTTGGGGTAAAGGAATTGGTTTTGTGGGTTGAATTGTGGGTGGCTTTGGTTTAGGGATAGATTTGGGAGATTTTAGAGATAAGGATTGTGTTTGAGTGGGAGTGTGAGAAGACTGACTTAGCATTTTGGTGGTAAGTTTGGCTTTGGAGAGCTTTGCCATTTCAGTTCTCTTCCCTGCACCTGTTTAATCCAGTGCTTCGATAATCAACCCTTTATTATAGAATCCAGCAGAGCAGATTTTCTTGGTTATCCCAAGATACTGTTTCTGGACCAGGCCTTTATCTCTATCAATGATCTTCCAAGGTATTTGGCAATGAATCTGATCATTATCTCCAATCTTTCCCTTTCCAACACACTATAACCAGCCCATCTAGCTTGAATCTCTTCTATTTCCAGCCTTCTGATCTCAGTGTCTAGTGTGGCTGTGTCATGAACTTGTCGAAAGAGCTGATCTATAATTTTATCCATGGATCTGCTGTGAGCTTCATCGGCATCTTTAACAAGATCTTCTAAGGATTTATCTTTATCAGCTTTTGACTCAGCACTTTTCTTTCTTTTATATGTGATCAGCTGATCTTCCTTCTCTTTATCTGTGATCAGCTGTTCTGAGATCAGTTCTTTCTCCACCTCCTTCTCTTTTGCAGGTTCTTTCTCATCATCAACTCTTTTTCTTTTCTGTTCTTTCACTGCCTTAGACTTGGAAGTCTCCCCTTTTTTTTTGGTGCATTGGGATCAGGGGCTTGAAAGGCAGAAAGAGATTTGTGAATAGCATCATCAATGAGGGTTTGTAGATTGAGGAGATCCTCTCATCAATGGCTTTATGCACTATGTCAGTGATGATGGGAGTGATGAGAGGTAAGGAGTTTTGAAAGATAGCAACCATTTGCTCAGAGGGGTTCTGTCCCTGAGAAGTGGTGCCAAAAGTAGTGGTTGGTGGCTCAGTTAAGTGTGTAGGCTCAGTGTTTGGGACCTTTAATTGAAGGTGCCATCTGTGGTTTTGTGGGGTAGATGGACTTTGATCCTGAGACATTTTGGCTAGTAGCTCTTTGAGTCTTCTCACCTCAGTCTCTAGGATGGTATTATGGGCTAATACATCATAGAAGAAGCCCAGGTCATCATCAGTCTGTGCTGAATCACCTGACTCTGATTGAATCAGGGTGTACATGCTCTGAGTGTAGATCAGTAGAAGCATGTGCCCCTTGTTCTTGGTACTGGGGACTTCCTGCTCTCAGACTGTGTCCTTCATTGGCAGTTGCCTCTAGTAAGGTCTTATGGATGTTACCAACTTCATCTTGATCATTGCTGAATCAGTAGAAGTGGCAGCCTTACCAGATGTTCTAACCTCCGTTTCTACACTTGGAGATTGAACATTGTAACCCCTGTGCTGTGGGTTATCAGAAGCATTTTGGTCCTCCCCTCAATGGTTGAGGTAATCACAGTGGTAAGTGGTTTCTGGGGAGGGGGTGAGGAATGCAACTGACTCAGCACTTTAGTAACTATCGGTGTTGGGCTTTGAGGGGCGGGTGCATGTGGAGATTGGTCCGAAGCAGATTGCACCGGGGTGAGAGGTGCTCTTCAATAGTAACCTCTCAATTAAGATAGGTTCCAGAAATGTGGGATCCCCATTGTGGTTGCAACAGGATCCTGTTGAGAGGATACCTGTGCGGCTTTAGTAGGTTGAGTCTTGGACATAACTGGGGGGTTAGAACCAGTATGTATTTCCTGTGTTTGTGGTATAGGGGCATCCTCAGGGGACTCATCTCCCTGAGTAGCCTTTTTGGGCTTTTTGGATTCGGGTTGGTGGGGACTTTGGATCTGAAAGTGGAGGTTGTGGGTTCCCTATGCTTGGGTTTTAGCATCCGGGCAGCCCTTTTAGAGTAGGGTCTGAGTTATGTCTGGAGTATACCTCAGCTAAAACAGCTGGAGCAGGGACTCCAAGACCAACAAGGCCATCAGATTTTAATTGATTCAAAATCATGGCCATCAGAAACCTGGGATAAAGTAGCCATTTGTTTGCCACAGGTTTCTAAGCCAGATCCTTTAGTTCCATGAACACTATCTCAGAAAAATTTAGATTTTGGCATTCAAGGATAGAGTACAATACCTGTTGCCATCGGGAAGACATCTGATCCCAAGAAGATGTCTTTGATGCAAGGCAGACATTCACCATATGAAAGATAAGTCGTTCAGCATCATGGAAGTGCTTTTAAGTATGGTTGTAGCACTTAAGTCGCCTTCATACCCGTTATTGATGAAAGACATATCAGTGGTGCCTTTTGGGTATTCTTTAACATAGGTGCCATCATGCAAATTTAGGGTTTTGCGAATGATGTCGGGGGTGATGAGCACCTGTTTCTGGTTCCCCAACGACTGGAGAGTGAGTTGGCTATCATTCTCACCAGTTATTACAGAGACGTTGGTCCAGAACTGGGTTAAGGAATCAGAGTATATGGTAGGATTCAGAAGAAAGGTTGTTCGGTATTGGGAATCCACCATAAGATCGATGGCATTGTCAACTTGTTCCAGAAAGCCGATTTCGAAGGTAGGCAACACAGTTGTGTCGGGGTTTGAGTTTCATGGTCGCCATTGTTGAGAGAGAAAAGGTTTGAAAAACGGATAATGAAATGTTTGGTTATAAGCGCAGGTATTTATAGGTTAAGAAAAGGCTGAAAAGAAAACGACTGAAAGTGTTGGTGTTGGCATCAGTTGTTATGAAAACAATTGAAGACTTGGTTTTAACTATCAGACGTTTGAAAACAACTGAAGACTTGGTTTTAGTCATCAGTAGTTGTGAAACTACTGAAAACCTTGGTTTTGTCTTCAGCTGTTGTAAACAACTAAGGACTTGGTATTAGTCATCAGTAGTTGTGAAACTACTGAAGACATGGTTTTGTCATCAGCTGTTTAGGGTGAAACAGCAGTTTGTGAAAACGACTGAAGTGAAAATTCTCATTAGTAGTTTTCGTCATTCTTAGCTTTTCAGTTGTTTCATACTGTCCTCAACACTTACTCATCAGACTTTTTAGCTGTTTCAGTTGTTTCATAGGACATCAGTACTTATCTGTTTTACTGACATCAGGAGTTATAACTACATCAGTAGTTGTAACTGCATCAGTTTCATTTAACAGAATTAGTACATATTTGTGACATGTTTACTAATGATCATCAGTACTTGTTTACTGAGATCATCAGTAGTTATCACTTATTCTAGCTGGAGCATACCAAGCCTTAACACAAGTTTGGAAAGTTGAACTATCCAAAGGCTTAGTAAATATATCTGCAAGCTCATCAGCACTAGGCACAAACTTTGGATCAATCAGACCTTTTTCAAAACAATCCCTAATAAAATGTGTCGAATCTCTATATGTTTGGTCCTAGAGTGCTGGACTGGATTCTTGACAATGCACAGAGCTGAAGCATTATCCATTAATAATGGAGTCTTAGTCTCTGTAATGCCATAATCCAATAGTTGGTTCTGAAGCCAAAGTACCTGAGATGTACAACTTGCAGCAACAATGTACTCTGCTTCAGCAGTGGATGTAGCAACAGAATGTTTGTTTCTTACTCTGCCAAGAAATCAAACAGTTGCCTAGGTATTGACATCCACCAGAAGTTGACTTTCTAGTTAACTTACACCCTGCATACTCACTATCTGAAAAAGCAACTAATTTGCAGAGTGTCCAGTGGAATACCATAGACCTAGAGATTGGTACCTTGCAGATATCTAAAAATTATCTTGACTGCAATCAAATGAGATTCTTTAGGAGCAGCCTGAAATCTAGCACAAACACCAGTTGCAAACATGATATCTGGTCTAGAAGTTGTTAAGTACATCAAGGACCCAATCATACATCTGTAAAGTGTTTCATCAACAGCTTTACCTTTCTGGTCTGCATCCAGTTGTGTGGTGTTGCACATGGGAGTAGAACAGGACTTACATTTTGTAAATCAAACTTATTCAAAAGATCTTTTATATATTTTGACTGATGAATGAAGGTTCCATCCGCCTTTTTTTTGATTTGCAAGCAGAACTGTAATTCTCCCATTGCACTCATTTCAAACTTTTGTTTCATTAAACTTGTAAAATCATCACACAACTGGGGATCAGAGGATGCAAAAATAATATCATCAACATAAATTTGAACAAGTAGCTTATGTGATCCACTTCTTAATAAACAAAGTTTTATCTATGAAACTCTAGTGAATTATTGTTAAGTAGAAAATTTGAAAGTGTTTCATACCAGGCTCTAGGAGCTTGCTTCAACCCATAAAGAGCCTTATCAAGTTGATACACCAATCAGGATGTTTATTGTCCTCAAAACCTGGTGGTTGACACACATAAACCTCTTCTTTTATTTTACCATATAAAAATGCACTTTTGACATCCATTTGAAAAACTTTAGATTGTGGAATGCAGCATAGGCTAAGAACAATCTAATTGCCTTTAGTCTGGCTACAGGGGCAAAGGTTTCATCATAATCAATACCTTCTTCTTGTGAAAACTCTTGTACAACCAGTCTAGCCTTGTTCTTGACAATAAGCCATTTTCATCAGTTTTATTCCTAAACCCCTATTTAGTGCCTCTGATTGCACACTTACCTGGGGGTAGAGGAACACGTTCCCACACTGCTTCTTTTTGAACTGAAGTAGCTCAAGCTGCATGGCTTCAACCCATCCATTGTCTCTCAAAGCAACATGATAGTTCTTGGCTCTAGCTGACTGATGAAGAGAGCATAGAATAGAAGTTAGACAATTGACTTCTGGTTGAGACACCAGCATTGATATCACCAATATTTGAGACATGGGGTGATTCTTCAGCTGTTGGTATACTATAAGATTAGTGCAAGTGTTTGTAGCCGGTTCAGCAACAACAGATAATGATCCAGATTCTTGAAACCAAGTATTAGATGGCAAGTCAAATGATGTAGAGGAGTCAAAAATCTCATCAGCATTTGTTGTGGATGGAGCTACAGAAGCTACAGGAACATCAAGTTTAGCAGACTCAGGTAGTTGGTCACTAAACCTGAAAAGGTGAGTACTGATATCATCATCATCTTCAGTACCACCAGGTGGAAGAGTTGCTGCAGAAGATGATTTATCCATATGATCTGCAACAGCTGGAGGTTGATAAGGAACATATTGTAGTATGTCCAGATCAAACAACTCCACATGGTTTTGTGGAGTTTTATCCTTAGGAGATTCATTGAATTTCGCATGCAAGATTTCTTCAACTATCTTTGTTCTGTAGTTGAAGACTCTGTAAGCCTTGCATATTGATGAATAACCTACAAAATACCCTGCATCCACCTTAGGATCAAATTTGTGGAGTTGATCCTTTGTGTTGAGAATGAAACAAGGACACCCAAAGGCTTTGAAGAATGAAATTAGAGGAGCCAAATAATGTAGAACTTCATATGGAGTCTTCATCAACCTCTGATTTACTAACACTCTATTCTGCACATAGCAAGCTGTGTTAACAGCTTCAGCCCAAAAGGTCAATAGCAAACCAGAGTCAGCCAACATAGACCTTGCAACTTCAATTAGGGTCCTATTCTTTCTTTCCACTACTCCATTTTGTTCTGGAGTCCTTGGGATGCTAAACTGCCTCTTGATTCCCTTTGATAGATAAAAATCATCAAGTGTATAGTTTCTGAATTCAGTTCCATTATCACTCCTTATACACTTGACTGATAGGGAATACTGCTTCTCAACATACAACACAAAGTTTATAATCGTTTGAGCAACCTCACCTTTGAATGCAAGAAGAAAGTCCATACAAATCTGGAGTAATCATCCACAATTACCAGACAGTATTTCTTCTTTGCCATGCTCATCACTCTCACAGGACAAAATAGATCCATATGCAGTAACTGCAAGCAGGCAGTGGACTTAGGTTCTTCAATAGGAGGGAATGAGACTTTGTGTTGTTTTCTTTTAAACAAGCAGTGCAGGTTTCATCACAGTGGAACTCCTTTATTGGTAGACCTCTCACTAAACTATGTGGATCAGCTGATTCATGTTTTTGAGATTAACATGACCCAGCCTTCTATGCCACAGTTTAGATTCCTGAGGAGAGGCTTTGGAGAACAGACAAGGATGACCCTTCAATCAATCAATCTCTTTGACAATCCAAGGCATATACTCTTCCAATCCTGTTGGCCTTCAGGAGAGTATGATCATCCAATACCTTGTCAATCAGCCTCAGAACTTGGGAAGACAGAATCCTGCAGTTCTGGCTTGTGAAAAGTGCAACATGCCCTTTATCACACATCTGACTGACACTCAGTAGATCATACTTGAGATTCACCACATGGTTAACATCATCAAATCTGATATCTCCATTAGACACATATCCTTTCCCAATGATATAACCCTTGGCATCATTTCCAAATAACAAATCCCTTCTTTCCTTGAGAGTAGTCATTAAGAAGGGAACTGCTCCCAGTCATATGCATAGATCCTCCACTGTCTACATACCAGATGCTCCTTTGGCATGCTGAAGAACCCTACATTTATCATAAAGAACTAGTTAGGTTTTGAGACCCAAACCTTTTTGGTTTTGGGTCTGTTTTCATCAACAAATTTAACCATAACTTGTTTCTTATGATTAATAGCTCATGAAGAAGGAGATGGTGCTGAAATGGATTCCTTGGATTTGGGCTTGGAATGCCTTTTCAGTGGTTTGATCACAGGTGCATCTAGTTGGTTAACTCTCCCCAACAAATGCTGAACCATCATAACAAGTTGTGTTTGATTTGTAGCCAAAGCTTTCAGCTCTGTGACATATCAGTACTTGTGTATGATGAGTTCCTGTGGCCCACCATTTCCTCCTTGAAATTCACAGACTTAGTCTGATGTTTATCATGAGGAGCACTATCAGCTGTTTTATGATAAACCCTATCCTTCTTTTTTGATTTGGATGAAGGCTTGGGTTTATCACATTGGATGACTGTGGTACAAACTTGGTCTCAACTCTCATTTTCATTTCATCCATCTGGATTTTAATGAGCTTATCTCTGTTGAGTTGGAACCCTTTCTGTACCAACATTCATCAGAAAGATGATTGAATTTACCACATATTTCACATGGCTTATTCTTCATCTTGAATTGATCAACTGCTGATGTGGAAACTACTGAAGGTGTGCTCTTCAGTACTTTCCTCCCTTTCAGTACTTGTGTTAAGTACTGAAGGATCTGTAACAACTGAAGACTTGTCTTCAGCTGTTCTCTGTCAGCAGTTGTTAATCCTTTTATTTCAACTGATTTGAAATGCTTTTCAGATGTTGTGTCTTTCCCTTCAGTGCTTGAGGTACTTTGAGGGACAACATCTGAAGAACTCAGCTTCATGTGCGTATCAGTAGTTGACCCATCAGGCAATTGATTTGCTGAGGTATCAACACTGATTTTATCTTGTGATTTGGGGTGATCACTTGAGGATGATGCACATGATGATGTGGTTTGGAAATTACTTTCACCTTCAGGTTTTACTATTGATTTTGGAGTAAAATCTGTAGGTGGTGCAATGTGGTTGTAACCTATTCCAAACTTCACATTCGAAGCAGATTGCTTGCTGAGCAACATTTCAAATCCCTTGCAGGATGATACCCAGCGGTCACACTCAACTTGGTAACTGCAAGTTTTTCTTGAGATCTCTGTGGTTCTCAAGAATGACCTCTAGCTTAGCCTTTTCATCATTTATTGGCATTTAAGCTTATAAATCTCATCATCTTTATCCTTAAGGACAGACTCATATTCAGCTTTTCTTTTAGAAATAGTTTGCTCAAGCTCAAGATTTTGATTAATTAAAGCTACATTTGCCTCTCTAATAGAGATAAATGCAGCTATGCAAGATTCAGAACATAGCTTGGCCTTAGCCTCAGAGGATACCTGGGTTATCTGTGATGAAGATGCATTGGAGCATGAACTCTCAGTAGACTCCAGGGCCATGAGAGCTAGATTCCCAAAAGGATGTTCACCACCATGTTGACCATCACCAGCAATAATTGCTCATTACCAGAGAGATCATCTGGTAAACTGCTCCAGTCAACAACACCAGGGGTGAAGAAGCTGTGATGAGGTTGTGTTAGATGATTGAGATGGTAGAGGCTCAGGTAAGGCTTGAGGTTGTTGTGCAATAGGAACTTGAACTTGATTTGGTTGGCATATAATAGCAGGGATATGGATATGACATTGGACCCTGAGGGACAAAATATGCTGGAGATATAGGTTGTGAATGATGACCAGAACTAGCAGGATGTTGCCCTCTATTTTGTGGACTATTGCTTGGAAAAGTCACAAAGGGTGCAGAGGAGTTAGATCCAGTTGATCTACACTCTCTTGCAAAGTGTCCAAGCCTGTGGCATTTGTGACACCTCAACTTACTCTTGTGAAAACCAACTTTGGTTTTGCCAGAGAGTCCTGGAAATTTCCTACCAGTTCTCTTGTAGAACTTTTGAGATCTGATATAATCAAGGCCATTTGGCTCAGAATATCCATCTCTTCTAAGTCATCATCAGCAATACCCTTTAAATCATCCATAATGAAACACAAATTGTCATTATTACAGCCTGACTGACTATCAAACCAACAAATGCATGATCAGAACTGTTTGAAGAGAAATCTATATGCTCATCCTAATGGCTTTCTGATGCAGCATATTCTGACTCATGACCAACCAAGGCAGTGTTCCTGGTACAAAGTCATCAGTGAGCTTTCCTGATGATGCCAGTTTCCTTTTTGCTCTATCTCTCTTTCAATGTAAGCAGTTTCCATGGAGTTGGGTGAGAGATAGGCTATCCAGATTTGCACTGGAGCGTAGGACAATGGTATATGTGTCCCATCTCTCAGGAAGTGATCTGAGAAATCTGTTGTTCATCTGGCTATTAGTGTATTCATGTTTGACCATTTTCAGCTCAGAAATCAAACAAGAAAAATGCTCAAACTGTTGAGTCAGTGACTCACCCTTCCTATGAGAGAATGTCTCATATTGTTGGGCAAGGATTTCTCTGTTGTTTGCTAAGGCCTCATCAGTTCCACCAAATTGTTCCTTCAATGCATTCCAGAGGTCATGAGCAGTTTCATGATGCATAAGCCCAGAATAGATTTCATTAGGCAGTGCCATGGCCAGAATTCCGTGCGCTTTAGCATCAATCTCAAACAGTTTTCAATCCTCATCTAAGTATTGTTCCTTCTTCTTCGGAACCATTTGGTTGGTTTCCGGATTGTTCACCATAGGCTTGTGTGGACCATGTACCACAGATGTCCAACAACCTGAACTGTTAACAGACAGGTGATGAAGCATTCTTTGTTGCCATATGTTATACTCAGTCCTAACCAGCATCGGAGGCTTGGTTGAGGAACCGATATTGTGAGGGTCATTAGAAGGAGTAGTCATTCTCAGATTCAACCAAATTCAGTTAAGTTTTAACTGATTTAGAACAAAACACAACAAACCAATATGAACCAAGAGAAAACTCAAAGCAAATAACCGAAAGCAGCAGAAATTCAATGATCTATAACCAATTCTTGCAAATATGCTAATTCAATCAAAATTAGATATCGAAATAGCAGTTTCAATGATCAATTGTTAGATCGATCAATGATTAACCTGCTCTGATACCATTTGTTAGGATCAGTGATCTAAGTTTGATTAATTAGAGAGTATTGCAGCGGAATTCAAACAATGAATTAAACAATTCACAAGAACACAATTGATATTTAATGTAATAGTAAACGGTTATAGAAAGAGAGAATTCTGCAAAAGAAATATTTCATTCATATGCTTTCGTGTGGCTTAATGTCACACGTTACAACTAGGTCAACATTCCTTATATAGGAAATGTGACGTCTGCTGATGTCACTTGATAGTGACATCTAACAGAATTATTCAAACTACTGAAACTATGCAAACTACTAAGAATGTTCTCAACTACTGATTAAATCTCAGAGAATGCTTAAGTACAAAAAAACATAAAACTACTGAACTACAACTACTGAAACTATAACTACTGAAAAGTAAATTACAAGTACTGAAAGGAAACCATCACAACTACTGAAGTTAATTACTTCAGCTGTTGTGACAACTACTGATCACTTTGGTCTTCAGTCTTTGTTCTTCAGTACTTTACTTTCAGACTTTGTCTTCAGCTGATGGCTTCAGACTTTGTCTTCAGTACTTTACTTTCAGACTTTATCTTTAGTACTTTTCTTTCAGACTTTGTCTTCAGACCTTGTAATCAGCTGATGTCTTCAGCTGTTGAGATCTTCTTCAGCAGTTGTAATGTCTGTGGGACTTAGAGGTTTTTCTGATCAGGCTCATTGGTTCTTTTGATCCAACAACTTCTGTTTTCCTAAGCTGTTTGTTCAAAAGGTCTATCTTTTCTTTGTAACAATGCTCATTATGTTTTAGAACTCTATTAGCTTTAGTGCACAATTCCAAGTCCTCTACTAAGTTATCATTATGATCTAATAACCTAGAAAATTTTAATCAATACTTTCCCTAAGTTTATTACATTTAGAACAAGCATGATTATTAAAGAGTTGGTCAGTAGTACTTACTTGAGAGGGTTCTGATGAATCAACCATCAATGCAGAGTCTGGTGTTTCTGAAGCTGGTGATTCTGACGTTGTTACAGTTTTCCCTTCTTCAGGCAGGTAGTTTACCACTGGTGCAGTCTCTTCAGTGTTTGACATCGCGAGTTCAACTGCAAGATCTCCTTCACTAGCCAAATCATCGTTTATATCCTCCACACTAGCGATATTGGATTCTCCCGGTGAGACAAACCGAAAGCTCCAGTCCTATCCTTCATCATGATGAGCAGTCAAGGCTTTGGGATCCTTGCTTTATGAAGTAGGACTGCTAGTGGGTTTATCCTGACGATTGAAGGGGAGAAAGGATTCCTATTGCCAGTCTTCTTTGGCTTCACACACTCCCGTTTGAAGCGCCCTTTCTCTCCGCAGTTGAAACACGTCACTTTGGTCTTATCGAAGCTGAAGGTAGTGTCCTTAGTTGCAATCAAGTTCTGTCCGAACCTTTTGACAAACTTCTTAGCTCTCCGGATAGCACTTGCTAAGGCCCACATTATGTTCATTCGCTCCAATTCTGTCTCGTCCACCTGCTCGTAGTCCTCGTCTGCCAGATGGCAGTTCCCAATTTTACCAGCAATTAGTCCATCATAGGAGTGGACTACCGTAGCTAAGAGATCCATGTGCTCTTTGGCAACCTCAACTATCAAATTACTAAAATTCTCGGTCTTCAGCTTTGCTGCATTGGCTTCAGGTACAATGTATTGGGTACCAGACGACCCTGACGTTTCTGACCTGAAGTAGAGGCTTGAGAAGGACCAGCCGAGCTTGATACAAAAGCTGTCTGAAGAGTGCTCCAGATTTTTGGCTTGAGGAGTCGTGTTGTACAGCACTGGGTTCTAATCATAGGAAGACTTTTGTGCTCTTTTCATCCGTAGTTCTTCCTCTCTCAGCTTCAGAATGAAGTCATTGATATCTAACTTCGTTAGCATACCATTCTGTCTGAGATTGGAGACAAATGAAACCCATTTCTCTGGCAGCCCATCTGCAAAGTTAGACACTTTGTCCTCCATTGACGTCGATACTCCATGAGTGTGCATCTCACTCATCAAGTAGTAGAACCTATCGATAACATCATCTAGGCTTTCTTTTCCCATTGAGGAGAAGTTTTCAAACTCCTTCTTTAAAGCCTTAGCCTTTATGGCCTTCAATGATGCATTTTCGTCATATCTTTTCTCCAATGCATCCCATAGTTTATTTGCTTGTGTATATTCCGAGAATTGATGGAAAATATCCTTCGGAATTGACTTTGTATGAAAAGCATAGATTTTCTTTTCAGCATTGTATTTGACCTTTTGTCCATCAGTCATGCCACCAAGTGTGAGTTTGACACTATGAGCTCCGACTGACATGTTGTACCCCGTCTCTATAGATTCCAACAGATTGGGATCTACTCCATTTAAGTAGATCTCGAAACATTGTTCCATTATGGGTATTCGTTTAACGTGATTAGCTTTGGGGGTTTGTTATGATTCCCCACTTCATTCTCCAGTAGTAATAAGTTTTGAATACGTGAGTCTCTCCCTGCTATGAATGCTGAGTATTGGTCCTCCATTGCTATAAACTTTAAATTTAAACCAAACTGCTATATTAGTGCGAATAAAGGTGTGCGATTGGGCTATTCGGGTGATTAAACTATGTGGATGGTTCAGTCGTGCGACTGAACTAATGCAGATGACTCAATCGGCCGAATGAACTAATGCGGTTGAACAATGCGAAAAGACTTCTCAGTCGTACGAATGGGAGTACGAATGAGTCCAATCGTGCGTATAGGGGATGCGTATGACCTCAGTCATGCGATTGAGTCAATCGTGCGACTGAACCTGCTGGATTTCGAAAATTCGTAGGTTTAAGGTGTTTGGACGCTAAAACACAAATTTCTTGCTAACCCTAATTGTCGTATGCCGGAAAAACTAAACTTTACGATCAGGAGACGTCTAAAACCTGATTTGACACAAAAGATTGTGTTTTTGAGTGTAAAAACACAATTTTTATATCAAAACGATTGAATCACACGTAAATCTAGAGTCAAAGCTCTGATACCACTTGTTAGGATCGTGTACTGGATGAATACTAATAGATTTACTCATATACCGAATCAAATAGTGTGAAATCCTATTTTATTGGTGATCCAATCAGTGAGAACGCACGTAGAATCAATTAAAGATTGAATCTAAACGTTAAGAACGATTAGCAATCGGTCTACTGCGATCTATGAAGTTGGAACATGTTGCTAGAGGTCTCTGGACGGCTAGGGTACGTCTGGGTATCGAAATATTCAAAGTGTCTCGTTTTTTCACGATTTAAGTGGTATTTATAGGTTAGGGTTTCTCAATCGTGCGACTGGACCATTTGCATGATTCAGACGTGCGATTGAGTCATGCGGTTGATCCATTCGCACGACTGAGTGTTCGGTCGTGCGACTGAGCCAATCTCATGTTACAATCATGCGACTGATCCAGTCTCCTGGTTCATTCGTACGACTAGTTCATTAGCATGAAGTTGTTCATGTGTATGGTCCATTAGCATGGGCCAATCGCATGAGAACTTCATATAATTAAGTTTGAATATGTTTCATAATCATTAATTGACTTAGATTTATTCAAATAACCATAACCTATATAATTATTTCAATAAGCGTTATTACATACCAACCAATGAAATATTCAACATTATAAGCACAACCACACATTGTATTTCATTAAGTACCCGTACAATTACATATGTGTAAGACAATAAAGACATATTACGTTAAGTTCAGAAACTAGGGACACATGTATCTACAAACTCCCCCTTGGACCTAGTTTCATCTAATGTCTTACATCCTTCGTAAGTTCCTTAAACTTCTTATACTTCTCTTCTCTAGTGACTCCTGTGTGTATCTCAAAAGCAAAATAGAGTTGTATCACGTTCTGAAATTGTAGAGCTTGTATAATATCTTGAGAGTCATAGAACAGTTGCCACTTGTACAGTGTATAGACATCATCAGAAGACAAGTTTGTAAGCCACATTGGGTCAAACACCCTGATGGTTTCCATTATACCATTCTTGTTCAATACTATGACTGCCTCTCCTGTCCTATAATCATAGTACCACCAATTGAAGTGTGGAGTAAAGTCCTGTGGCATTTCTCGTAGAGGGATCTTAGACATTGTACGCGGAGGACTCCACTTCAACACTATTTTTGGTTTTCCAGTTATGGCATCACCTCAGACCGTCTGATATACCTCGTTGGTTGTTGAGGTTTGAAGTTGACCCATCTGGTGTGGTACTCTCTCTTTAGAGCTGCTTCATACCAGCCTGACATTTTGCGTGGGTCAGCGTATAGCAATTTCAACTTTACTAACTGGTTAAGCTAAAATTCTCGTTCAACAACCATCACATTACATTCGCCTCATCTTCAACCATTGATCGCCTCCAGCTTTTTTTCAAATCACATTTAATTGATTTTACACTAAAACCTCCTTTGTTATTTTCTAATGTTGATTTAAGAAGGGACAATAGTTTAATTTACAGGTAATAGAGTGAGAAGGACATAAAATCTTCCATATTCGTAGTTGTTTCCATAAAACTAGATGGCATCAGTTTACTATTATACCCTTGTGTTTATATTAAACAAATTAAATGGTATCTTAATTTACAATATTACTATTTTTAATCTCGACCATTAATTAGTATAATCAATGGATAATAAAAGTTCTTAGAGTTCTCATTTAAATTGAAGTTTTTATTTAAACCTAACCCTATATATATATAGAGAGAGAGAGATGAATGTTTTGAGAAAACTAATAGTTATGTGAAAAGCAAAGAAAACCACGGAAACCAATAATATAACTTATAATTTTTTTTTTATTTTAATTGTTAAATGGTTATTTAAGTTTTTGATACTTATATGTTGAAAATAAATATGAGAATAAAATGTTTTACGTATACGTAACACTATATCGAATGAAAAATGGTTATGTATATGTAACCTATATATGACGTGTATGTAAAACAATGTTTCAGTTTTTCATTTCATCCATACCATTATTTATATACACAAAAACATATAAAAGGTAATGATAAAAAAATTATAAGTTATGTGATTAGTTTCATTGGTTTTGTCTACTGTTCACAAAACTTTGTAGTTTTTTTATGATTCCTTCTCTCCTCTCTCTCTCTCTCTCTCTCTATATATATATATATATATATATATATATATATATATATATATATATATATATATATATATATATATAATATATATATATATATATACACACACTTTTAACTTATTAATTCTTTTACTAATTTGATTTTCTTTAGTAACTTTCATTTGCTAACTTTTTTCTTTTATAAAAGTTGATTTTGGTTGTGTTTAGTTTTTTTCTTGGATTCCCGGCATAAATTGTGCTCTGTATTTAGAATAGTATTTTTTGGCATAGCAGGTTATATTGACTTTGTTTTCTATGTTTCGACCTTTAGAACCGAGTCTCCACAACTCTATCGTTTCTTTTATGTATCTAACTACTTTATTGTTATCACCGCAACACGCATAATGAAGTTTGCAGACGCGTGTTGTTTACAATAATCATCTTACTACTTAATCGAATTGCATGTAATTTTATAATTCTAGAATAGTTAGTTACATAGAACATAAAACTTAGTTCTTTCATGCACTTTTGATGTTTGTAATTAAGGTACGCACAACGTTGGATTTTACCAAACATGATGACCAAGGAGGTGGCACCGACATCACCCTCCAATAGTGGGTCAACCCACATATCGCTATTACAGTATGTGAAGTTCACTGCACTTAACACCTAATAACTTAACGTTATGATATTTCAACATCTCATCAATCGTCAATACACTAATCTAAATTACATTTTCTGTATATTCACCTATATATTCATATCCAAAACAAGCCAAAACCCATTCATCAATATTATCACATTCTCCTTCTCATCCTCGTACTCAGTAAAACATTTTCGACGACCAAAGCTCGTCGACTTCTCAACCTGAGAATAGGAAAGACAACCTATGGTCATGATCTCAATGTTCAAGTTTCAAGTCCTTCGAGCTCGGAAGTCCAAGAAACAGTCTGTAGTTTCTCGGCCTCAACCGAAGCTGAATACCGAGCCATGGCCACGACTGTTAGTGAAGTGCTCTGGGTTCGTTGGTTATTGATGGAGCTTGAGGTACAATTGACGAGCCAACGCCTTTACTTTGCGATAACCAATCGGCCCATTACATTGCAAATAATTCAGTGTTCCACGAGCGGACAAAGCATGTGGAGATGGATTGTTATTTCGTTAGAGAACGAGTGGAGTCGAAGGAGATTACACCGTTTGTATTGACACACGCGATCAAGTTGCCGACTTGTGACCAAACCGCTAGGCTCACAACGGCTACATTTCCTACTGGTAAAGCTGGGCACTCGAAACTTACATACTCCAACTTGAGGGGGAGTAAAGGAGACTCAAGCTAAAGCTTATCAACGTTGACTTCATCATTGGGTTCATCCATGGATCTGTATTTTGAATTTCAAATCTGTTCCTATCTCTATTTTTGTGGGTTAGTTAGTTTAGTTTGATTTTATCTTTAGATGCCTATAAATATTTCTATTTCTTTGTAAATCAAACTTGAGTTCTATGAAATAAGAAAAGATAAGAAGCTTCTGAACCAGATTCTTTATTATATTTCAGTCGAGTAGCGAGTGATTTAAAATATGAAATATTGGGTGTTATAAGAATTTTGTATCTATGCATGCGTCAACCAGATATATATGTAATATTATATTTATAAATATATTTGGAAAGAATATATCATCAAAATAGATGTTTAAGAAGTATTTAATAAACTTAAGTTTCCTGTAACCTTCAATTCAAATTTCCAAAAAAGGTATAATTTATTTGATTGTTATGTATTAGTTGCATTTATAACATCCGTTGATATATTACTCGACTATTAGAGTTGAGTTTGTGTGAAACATGTTTTTACGTCTGGCTAAATTGCTCGATTTGAATATATTAAAATATAATATCAGAACCAGTGACCACGAACATGCTAAAGAGGAATAACTCTCCAAGACCATTTATTCAAGAAAATATGACTCAAAAAACATTAACATAATGATACTGAACCATAGTAATTTATTCTCCATCTTATCCTTGTCTATCTAGAAGTGATAACCTGAATGTATCTCTATCTAGAAATTCAAATTACATAAACAAACCAAACTAGATGACAATTATCAAAACCTACTTGACCACCTTATCAACATTGCCGAAGATCTCAAGAAACACTTCTTGTTTCTCTGGACTCTTGATTCCTTCTATTTACGGGTCTCGTTTCATTCGTAACCATTTCAACCCAACACTAACTTTATCTTCTTTGCGTGGAACTTGGATCGAGCTATCACTAACCAAAACTTGGTCATCAAGAGCAACCTAACTTGGTTTCTGCAAGACCAAGTGTTGATCCTCATTCTTTCCTTCTAATCCATCATCTACAATAACATCTTGTTGAGTTAGATGTGTATCAACCATCACAAGTTCTTTGACAACTTCTTTTCAAGAAACTTTCTATTCCTCGAAAAATTAAACTAGATTCTTAAAACCTTACTTCCATGGCGAATGACAAGCAGACCGACAGCAGGCCGATGGAGGCAAGTCCAGTGGAGAAGCAATCGATGTCGATTCACCATACTACATACATGCATCCGATTACCCAAAACAAATGCAAGTGATGACATTCTGAATGATAACAATTTCAGTGATGGAAGCAAGAAATGACTAACTTCCTATTCGCGAAAAACAAGATTGGATTCGGGGATGGATCACTCAATGTTAAGATCAGCGATCTACGTTTGATTGATTAGAGAGTATAGCAGCGGAAATCAAACAATGAATTAGCCAATTCACAAGAACACAAAAGATATTCAAGGTAAGAACAAACGGTTATAGACAGAAAGAATTCTGCAAATTATATTTCATTCAATATTCGCTTTCGTGGTAACAGAATGTCACACATACAATTAGGTCAACATCTCTTATATAGGATATGTGACGTCTGCTGGTGTCACTTGATAGTGACATCTAACAGAATTTATTCAAACTACTGATAGTTAACACAACTACTGAAGATGTCAAACAGCTGACATCTTCTTACAAAAATGCTAAGTGTTAACTATCACTACAACTACTGAAAATAAACTACTGAAACTACAACGACTGAAGAACATGCTCTTCAGTCGTTTTACAAATACTGAAACAAAAAGAAAAACTACTAAAAAGAAACCATCACAACAACTGAAGAATGCTTCTTCAGCTGTTGTAACAAACTCTGAAGGCTTCAGTACTTGTACTTGAACTTCAGCTGTTGTCATCAGCTAATGTCTTCAGTCTTTGTACTTCAGCTGTTGATTTTCAGTACTTTGTTCTTCAGCTGTTGATCTTCAAACTTTGGTCTTCAGTTGTTGAAGTCTTCAGTACTTTAGTCTTCAGCTGTTGATCTTCAGACTTTGGTCTTCAGCTTTTGAAGTCTTCAGTACTTTAGTTCTTCAGTGTTGAAGTCTTCAGTACTTTAGTCTTCAGCTGTTGATCTTCAGACTTTGGTTTTCAGCTTTTGAAGTCTTCAGTACTTTAGTCTTCAGCTGTTGAAATCTTCAGACTTGTCAAACAGCTGATCAAGTCTTCAGCAGTTTGTGATGTCTGTGGGACTTAGAGGTTTTCCTGATCAGGCTCATTGGTTCTTTTGGTCCAACAAACTCCTCCTGAACCAATGCAGCCAAAACCTCTAAACTTATTGAAGATGTCCCACTTATTATGGCAGAAGGATTGGTCTTTTTGTCTTCTAGATCAGCTCAGAAGTGACCTTTTTAAGCACAGGCCTGGGAAGAAGTCTCAATGATCTGTTTGGCAAAGTATGAATGGGAACTCTGTCTTGGGGAACTGGACACAGAGTTGTTACCCCATCCATGAGATCTACTTCCCCACTATGAGTCTGTATGACTCTCTTGTGTAGGACACAAGAAAGGTAATTTGTTCCTCCATGGTCAGCTCTTCAGCACCTCCTTCAAATAATGATTCAGGCCCATAGTACTCAGATAGGTATTTGACCTGTTTCCCATTCTTTAGCTCCACAATTTTTATTATTCTATAAGCAAATTCATCAGGGTGATTACCCTGTAGAAACAACTGGAGCTCATTCTTTCTGACTTCTTCAAGCCTCTTATAAACTAACCCCTTTTTCACCATTTTATTTTCAAGCATCTTTTGTGGGGTTTGGTTAGCTTTATAAGCTTTCTTGAAGTCTTCTAGGATTTTCCAGGGTGATACTACAAAGACCAGGGAGATCACTTCATCTACAATCTTTTTCACCTGGCCAATGTATCTCTGTGGAATGTTTTTCTTGTGAATCCTGTGAGACACCCTGGGATCAGGCCAAATCCTCACTCTCTCCTTTTGATGTTGAAATGTATGCTTAAGAGTGTAGAATCTGAGAGCATGCTTCTTCATGTTGATGATAGAAGATGTGGTTGCATATGCTTTGTCAACCCTCCTTAACATTCCTCATCGTGTTGTTTGTGAAGGTCTTCTTCTTCTAGCTTCACTTTCACAATTTGTCTTTGAGTTTCAGGAGTAATTGTTGGGGAGTGACTTGTGGCCTTCGACAACTGTATAACAGCTGAGAGTGGCAGCCTATCTTCATCATCATCTTCTTCATCATCTTCTAGCCTCAATACCCTTCTCTTCTTCTTCTGGGGTACATCATCGGCTATTGGTTTTGAGGGTAAGGGAGTTGGTTTGGTGGGTTGTTGTTTTGGTGGTTTAGGTATGGGAATGTTGACAGGCTGTTCTAGCATTTTGGAAGTGAGTGTGGCTTTAGATTGCTTGGCTAGTTCAGTCCTGCTCCCAGCACCAGCTTCATTCAAAGCTTCAATAACTAATCCTTTAGTGTATACTTCAGACGAACAGATCTTGGTGGTTATTGCCAAGATGTTGTCCCTGGACCAAGCCTTGATTTCAATCATTGATCTTCCAAGATATTTTGCTATAAATCCGATCATGATCTCCAGCCTTTCTTTTTCTAACACATCATAACTTGCCCATCTGTTTTGGATTTCTTCAATCTCTAATCTTCTGATCTCAGAGTCAAGTTTGTCAGTGTCATGGCCTTGCCTAAACAATGATCAATGATGTTATCCATTGATCTGCTGTGTTCAGCATCAGCCTCTTTTACCATCAGCTGTAAGGCAGTCTCTTCTCATTCTTTCTTTTCTTTGATTTCTCCATGTCAGCTTCCTTCTCTTTTTCTTCTCCCTTTTTCAGTCTCCACTACCATCTCCTTCCCTTTACCACTCTATCACTTCTGTTTCTTTCTCCTTCTCTTCCTCTCTGCACTCCTCTTCCTTTTTGCTTTCACTGACTGAATCTCTCCCTTTTTGGTTGCATGGTTGCAAGGGTTTTTGAGTCAGAAAGCTTTTTTCTCACAACTTCCTCGATCAAGGGTTGTATTACTGAGGAAAGCCTCTCATCAATGCTTTGATCACTATAACAGTGATTATAGGTGTGATGAGAGGTAAGGAATTTGGAAGATAGCAGCTATTTGCTCAGGGGGTTCTGTTCCTGAGAAATAGTGCCAGAAGCAGAGGCAGGTGGCTGAGTATTTGGGAGTGGCTCTGTGTTGGGAGACCTTCAGATGAAGGTGCCATCTGTGGGTTTTAGGGGTAGATGGACTTGGATCCTCAGAAGTTTTGGCAAGCAGCTCTTTGAGTCTGCTCACCTCCTCTTCCAGGATTGTGTTTTGAGCTAACACATCATAAAAAAGCCCAGGTCATCATCAGTAGTAACTGAATCACCTGACCTCCTGATATAAGAGGATGAACATGCATTGAGTGTAGATCAGTTATAGCATGTGCCTCTTTGTCTTGGAACGGGGTACTTCCTGCCTCAGGACTATGTCCTTCATCAGCAGTTGCCTCTGGTAAGGTCTTAGTAATGGTACCAACTACATCCTGATCATATGCTGAAGCAGGATAAGTGGCAGCCTCACCAGAAGTTCCAATCTCCTTTTCTACCTAGGAAATGGAACATTGTAACCCCTATGCTGTGGGTTATCAGATGCACTTTGATCCTCCCCCTCAATGGTAGAGGTATGCCCAGTTGTAATTGGTATCTAGGAGGGGGTGAGGAGTGCAACTGACTCAGCACTTGTGCAACAATTAATGTAGGACTTTAGGGGGCGGTTGCATGTGGTGATTGGGTAGAAGCAGATTGCACCGGGGTGAATGGTGCGCTTCAATGGTAACCCTCTCAAGTGAGATAGGTTCCAGCAGTGTGGGTCCCCAATATGGTTGCAACATGATTGTGAGAGGATACACTGTGCGGCTTTGGCAGGTTGAGTCTTTGACACAACTGGGGGTTAATACCAGTATGTGCTTCCTGTGTTTGTGGTATAGGGGCATCCTCAGGGGACTCATCTCCCTGAGTAGTCGTTTTTGGCCTTTTGGATTTAGGTTTGGTGGGGACTCTGGTTCTAGAGGTGGTGGCTGTGGGTTCCAACTGCGTGGGTTTCACGGTTTGGCAGCCTGTTTCAGTGTTGGTCAGAGTTGTGCCTGGAGTATACTTCAGGCAATACAGCCGTTGCAGGGACTCCAAGGCCAACAAGTCCCTCAGCTTGCAGCTGATTCTCTATGAAGGCCATAATGAATCGAGGATATATATCCATCGATTAAAAAAGATTTTGAGGCCATATCCTTAAGTTCAAGAAAAATAATTTCAGAAAAGTTAAGTCTTGTTGCTCAAGGATAGAGAATAGTACCTGTTGCCACCTGGTAGACATTTGATCCCAGAGGATGTCTTAGGAGCTAAGCAAACATTACCATGTGAAGATAAGACGTTCTGCATCATGGAAATGCTTCTTCAGGATGGTAGAGGCATTGAGGTTTCCCTGATATCCATGATGGGCAAAGGATAAATCAGTTGTGCCCTTTGGATACCCAGCAGGAAAGTGGCATCATCCAAGTTAAGGTTTGGCGAATGATTTCGGAGTGATGACCACTTGATGATTGTTGACGAACGACTGGAGAGACTCAGTGTTGTTCTCCCCAGTTATAGGTTGACGTTGTCCAAAATTGGTGTGTAAGGATTCGGCGTGAATGGTGGGATTTAGAAGGAAGGCATTTGGTAGGGAGATTGGACCATTAGATCAATGGCGTGTCGACTTTGTCCAGAAAGGTGATTTTGTGAGGTAGGCAACATAGTTATGGCGTGGTTTGAGCTGCATGGTCGCCATAATGAGAGAGAAGGTTTGGAGATTTGAACGTTAGGTTTGGAGAGGATGAAGCGCTAAAGTCTTAGGTATGGGTATTTATAGGGAGGGTAGAAAACAACTGAAGGTTTGGTGTTAATCATCAGTAGTTTTAAACGACTGATGACGTGGTATTACCCTTTCAGATGTGAAACAACTAAAGTCTTGGTTTTAGGCATCAGCAGTTATAAAACTACTGAAAGCCATGGTTTTGACTTCAGATGTTGAAAAACAACTGAAAACTTGTTTTAGTCATCAGTAGTTGTGAAACTACTGAAGACCTTGGTTTCGTCATCAGTTGTTGTAAACAGCTGATGACTTGGTTTTAGTCATCAGTAGTTGTGAAACTACTGAAGACATGGTTTTGTCATCAGTTGTTTAGGATGAAACAACAGTTGTAGAAACAACTGAAGAGAAAGTTCTCATCAGTAGTTTTCGTCAATTCATAGCCTTTCAGCTGTTTCATACTGTCCTCAACACTTACTCATCTGCCTTTTAGCTGTTTTCAGTTGTTTCATAGGACATCAGTACTAATATGTTTTTACTGACATCAGTAGTTATAACTGCACCAGTAGTTGTAACTTTATCAGTTGTTTTAACAGAATCAGTACTATATGTGATATGGTACTAATGATCATCAGTACTTATATACTAAAATCATCAGTAGTTATCACTTATTCTAGCTGCAGCATACCAAGCCTTAACACTAGGTTTGGAAAGTTGAACTATCCAAAGGCTTAGTAAAAATGTCTGCAAGCTCATCAGCACTAGGCACAAACTTAGGATCAATCGACCTTTTCAAAACAATCCCTAATAAAATGATGTCTGATCTCTATATGTTTGGTCCTAGAGTGCTGGACTGGATTTTTGACAATGCACAGAGCTGAAGCACTATCCATTAATAATGGAGTCTTAGTCTCTGTAATGCCATAATCCAAAAGTTGGTTCTGAAGCCAGAGTACCTGAGAAGTACAACTTGCAGCTGCAATGTACTCTGCTTCAGCAGTGGATGTAGCAACAGATGTTTGTTTCTTACTCTGCCAAGAAATCAAACAGTTGCCTAGGAATTGACATCCACCAGAAGTTGACTTTCTAGTTAACTTGCACCCTGCATAGTCAGTATCTGAAAAGCAACTAATTTGCAAGAATGTCCAAGTGGAATACCATAAACCTAGAGATTGTGTACCTTGCAAATATCTAAAGATCCTCTTGACTGCAATCAAATGAGACTCTTTGAGCAGCCTAAAATCTAGCACAGACACAAGTAGCAAACATGATATCTGGTCTAGAAGCTGTTAAGTACATCAAGGACCCAATCATACATCTGTAAAGTGTTTCATCAACAGCTTTACCTTCTGATCCGCATCCAGTTGTGTGGTGTGCACATAGGAGTAGAACAGGGCTTACATTTGTAAATCAAACTTATTCAAAAGATCTTTTGTATTTTGACTGATGAAAAGGTTCCATCAGCCTTTTGTTTGATTTGCAAGCCTAGAAAGAACTGTAATTCTCCCATTGCACTCATTTCAAACCTCTTTTTCATTAATTTGGTAAAATCATCACACAACTGGGGATCAGAGGATGCAAAAATAATATCATCAACATAAATTTGAACAAGTAGCTTATGCTGATCCACCTTCTTAATAAACAAAGTTTTATCTATGGAGCCTCTAGTGAATTATTCTTGAGAAGAAAAGTGGAAAGTGTCTCATACCAGGCTCTAGGAGCTTGTTTCAGCCCATAAAGAGCCTTATCAAGTTTATACACCCATTCAGGATGTTATTGTCCTCAAAACCTGGTGGTTGACACACATAAACTCTTCTTTTATTTTTGCATATAAAAATCACTTTTGACATCCATTTGAAAAACTTTAAGATGGTGGAATGCAGCATAGGCTAAGAACAATCTAATTGCCTCTAGTCTGGCTACAGGGGCAAAGGTTTCATCATAATCAATACCTTCTTCCTGTGAGACCCCTGTACAACCAGTCTAGCCTTGTTCTTAACAATAAGCCATTTTCATCAGTTATTCCTAAAAACCCATTTAGTGCCTATTGCACACTTACTGGGGGTAGAGGAACCAGTTCCCACACTTGCTGTTTCTTGAACTGAAGTAGCTCAAGCTGCATGGCTTCAACCCATCCATTGTCTCTTAAAGCAACATGATAGTTCTTTGGCTCTAGCTGACTGATGAAGAGAGCATAGAAGCAGAAGTTAGACAATTGACTTCTTGTTGAAACTCCAGCATTGATATCACCAATGATTTGAGACATTGGGTGATTCTTCAGCTCTTGATAAAAAAGATATCTGTGCAAGTGTTTGTAGAACCTTCAGCAGCAACAGATGTTGATGCAGACTCTTGAAACCAAGAATGATGGTAACTCAAAAGATGTAGAGGAATCAGAATCTCATCAGCATTGTTGTGGATGGAACTACTGAAGCTACAGGAACATCAAGTTTAGCAGACTCAGGCGTGGTCACAAAACTTGAATAGGTGAGTATTGATATTATCATCATCATCATCAATACCACCAGGTGGAAGACATGCTACAGAAGATGATTTATCCACATGGTCTGCAACAATGGAGGTTGATAAGGAACATATTGCAGTATGTCCAAATCAAACAACTCCACAGGGTTTGTGGAATCTTGTCCATTGGGATTCATTAAACTTCACATGCAAAGTCTCTTCAACTATCTTGTTCTGCAGTTGAAGACTCTGTATGCTTGCAAGTGATGAATAAACAACAAAATACCCTGCATCCACCTTAGGATCAAATTTTTGGAGTGATCCTTTGTGTTGAGAATAAAACAGGGACACCCAAATGCTATGAAAAATGAAAATTAGAGGAGCCAAGTGATGTAGAACTTCATATGGAGTCTTCATCAACTCTGATTTACTAAGGCTCTATTCTGCACATAGCAAGCTGTGTTAACAGCTTCAGCCCAAAAGGTCATTGGCAAACCATAGTCAGCCAACATAGACCTTGCAGCTTCAAGTAGGGTCCTGTTCTTTCTCTCCACTACTCCATTTTGTTCTGGAGTCCTTGGGATGCTAACTGCCTTTTGATTCCCTTTGAAAGATAAATTCATCAAGTGTATGGTTTGTGAATTCAGTTCCATTGTCACACCGTATACACTTGACAGAAGGGAATACTGCTTCTCAACATACAACACAAGTTGATAATCTTCTGAGCAACCTCATCCTTTGAATGCAGAAAGAAAGTCCATACAAATCTGGAGTAATCATCTACAATTACCAGACAGTATTTCTTCTTTTCCATGCTCATCACTCTCACAGGACCAAAGATCCATATGCAGTAATTGCAAGCAGGCAGTGACTTAGGCACTTCAATAGGAGGGAATGAGACTTTGTGTTGTTTTCCTTTTAAACAAGTAGTGCAGGTTTCATCACAGTGGAACTCCTTTATTGGTAGCCTCTCACTAAACTATTATGGATCATTGATTCATTTTTTAAAATTAACATGACCCAGCCTTCTGTGCCATAGTTTAGATTCCTGAGGAGAGGCTTTGGAAAATAGGCAAGGATGGCCTCTGATATGTATTTTCTTGGAAAGATCTAAGGCATACACTCTTCCTGTCCTGTTGGCCCTCAGGAGACTGTGATCATCAAACACCTTATCAATCAATTCAGAACTTTGGATGACAGAATCCTGCAGTTCTGACTGGTGAAGAGAGCAACATGGCCTTTATCACACATTTGACTGACACTCAAGAGATTGTACTTGAGATTTTCCACATGATTAACATCATCAAACTTTATTTCTCCATTGGAGACAAAGCCTTTTCAATGATGTAACCCTTAGCATCATTACCAAAAAAAAACCACCCCTTCTTTCCTTGAGAGTAGTCATGAAGAAAGAGCTGTTCCCTGTCATATGCATAGATCCCCCACTGTCTACATACCAGATGCTACTTTGGCATGTTGAAGAACCCTGCAATCATAAACAATTAGTTAGTTTTTGAGACCCAACCTTTTTGGTTTGGGGCTATTCACATCACATATGGTAAACTAACAGACTTGTTATGAATAACAGCCTGAGGGAATGGAGATAGTGAAGAAGAAGATTCTTTGGCATGGAATTTCTTCTCTATGGTTTCAACACAGGAGCATCTAATTGGTTGACTCTCCCCAATCGATGTTGAACCATTATAACAAGTTGTGTCTGATTTTGTGATAAAGCCTTCAGCTCATCAGACACATTAGTGCTTGAGTTGGATGGTTTCCTGTGTTGTACCATCTCTCTTTGAGCAACCTCAGCTGTTGCCTGTTTAACCCCTTTATTTTTGGATTTCTTTTTGGATTTTGGGGTTACAGGTTTTGATGTTGCTGGTATAAATTGATTTCAAACTCAGTTTTCATTTTATCCATTTTCTCTTTAATGTTTTCATTATGTTTGAGTTTGGAGCCCTTTTTATACCAGCAATCATCAGTAAGATTATTGAATAAGCCACATATTTCACATGGCTTTTTCTTCATCTTAAGTTGATCATCTGCTGAAGAAGATGAAACTACTGAAGACTTTTTCTTCAGCAGTTTGCTATCAGTATTAGCATTTTCTTTGCTTTAGTACCTGCTTTCTTGATATCTTCTTCAGTAGTTTTTCCCACCCTTTCTACTTGCAGTTTTCTTTCCTTTAGTATATGTAGTAGTTTGGGCTTGTTCTCCAGGTGTTATGACATTCTTTTTAGTACTTTTGGTACTTTGTGAAATATCACCTGGAGTGATCAACTTTGTGATCATGTGAGTGTCAGCATTTGAACCATCAACATCAGCTGATAGTTTCTGAGAGGAATTAATGCTGACTTCTACTTTTGATGGTGCTGTATCAGATAGTATATCACATGAAGAAGGATTGGTTATTGCTTTCACCATCAGATTCTACCTCTGCTCTGGGAGTAAAGTCTGTAGGAGGAGCAGTGTGATTATAACCAATGCCAAACTTCACATTGGAAGCAGATTGCTTACTAAGAAGCATTTCAAAACCCTTGCAAAAATTTACCCATCGATCACTCACTCTACCTGGGTAGTTGCAAGTGTTTCTTTGAGGTCTCTGTACTTCTCTAGAAGTATCTCTTCCCTACCTTATCATCAGTGATTTGGCATTTAAGTTTGTAAATCTCATCATTCTTATCATTAATCACAGACTCAAATTCAGCTTTGCTTTTGGAAATTGTTTGTTCTAGCTCAATGTTCTTGTTAATTAAAGCTACATTTGCTTCTCTAATAGATGCAAATGCGGCATGCATGTTTCAGAACATAGTTTGGCTTTTGCCTCAGAGGATACCTGTGATACCTGTGGTGTAGAGGCATTAGAGATGAAGTATCAGCAGACTCCAAAGCCATAAGAGCTAGATTTCCAAAACGACTGTCACCACCATGTTGACCAGCACCAGAGAACAGTTGTTCATGACCAGATAAATCATCTGGTAAACTGCTCCAGTCAACAACTCCTGGGGTGAAAAAGCTATGTTGTTGAGGTTGAGTTTGTTGATGAGATTGGGAAGGTTGAGTTCAGGTAATGCATGTGGTGTTGTGCAATTGGAGCTTGAACCGGATTTGACTGAAGCATGTAATAGCAGGGTAAAGGATATGACATTGGACCTTGGGGGACAAAGTATGCAGGAGATACGGGTGTGATTGATGACCAGAACCAGCAGGATGTTGCCCTCTGTTTTGTAGACTAGTGCTAGGAAAAGTCATAAAGGGTGCAGAAGAGTTAGATCCAGTTGATCTACATTCTCTTGCAAAGTGTCCAAGCCTTTGGCATTTGTGACACCTCAACTTACTCTTGTCAAAACCAACTTTGGTTTTGCCAGAGAGTCCAGGAAATTTCCTGCCAGTTCTCTTGTAGAACTTCTGAGATCTGATATTAACTAAGGCCATTTGGCTTAGAATATCCATCTCTTCTAAATCATCATCAGCAATTCCGTTCAGATCATCCATGATGAAGCATAGATTGTCACTATTACTGCCAGAATGACTATCAATACCAACAAATGCATGATCAGAACTGTTTAAAGAGAAATCAATATGCTCATCATAATTGCTTTCAGATGCAGCATATTCTAACTCATGACCAACCAAGGCAGTGTTCCCTGGTACAAAGTCATCAGTGAGCTTTCCTGATGATGACAATTCCTTTTCTGCTCTATCTCTCTTTCGAATGTAAGCAGTTTCCCAAGAAGTTGGGTGAGAGATAGGCTATCCAGATTTGCACTAGAGCGTAGGACTATAGTGTATGTGTCCTATCTCTCAGGCAGTGATCTGAGGAATCTGTTATTCATCTGGCTGTTGGTGTATTCCTGTTTCACCATTTTCAGCTCAGAGATCAAACAGGAAAAACGCTCAAACTGTTGAGTCAGTGTCTCACCCTTTCTATAAGAAAATGTCTCATATTGTTGGGCGAGGATTTCTCTGTTGTTTTCTAAGACCTCATCAGTTCCACCAAATGTTCCTTCAGTGCATTCCAGAGGTCATGAGCAGTTTCATGATGCATAAACCCTGAATATATTTCATTAGGCAGTGCCATGGCCAGAATTCCATGGGCTTTAGCATCAATCTCAAACAGTTTCCGATCTTCATCTGAGTATTGTTCCTTCTTCTTCGGAACCATTTGATTGGTTTCTGGATTGTTCACCATAGGCTTATGTGGTCCATGTACCACAGATGTCCAACAACTTGAACTGTTAACAGACATGTGATGAAGCATCCTTCGTTGCCATATGTTATACTCAGTCCTAACCAGCATCAGAGGCTTGGTTGAGGAACCGGTATTGTGAGCGTCATTAGAAGGAGTAGTCATCTCAGATTCAACCAATTCAATTAAGCTATAACAGATTTAGAACAAAACACAACAAACCAAATTGAACCAAGAGAGATCTCAAAATGAATAAACGAAAGCAGCAGAAAATCAATAATCTATAACCAGTTCTTGCAAATAAGCTAATTCAATCAAACATAGATATCAAATAGCAGTTTCAATGATCAACTGTTAGATCGATCAATGATTAACCTGCTCTGATACCATTTGTTAAGATCAGCGATCTACGTTTGATTGATTAGAGAGTATAGCAGCGGAAATCAAACAATGAATTAGCCAATTCACAAGAACACAAAAGATATTCAAGGTAAGAACAAACGGTTATACAGAAAGAATTCTGCAAATTATATTTCATTCAATATTCGCTTTCGTGGTAACAGAATGTCACACATACAATTAGGTCAACATCTCTTATATAGGAGATGTGACGTCTGCTGATGTCACTTGATAGTGACATCTAATAGAATTTATTCAAACTACTGATAGTTAACACAACTACTGAAGATGTCAAACAGCTGACATCTTCTTACAAAAATGCTAAGTGTTAACTATCACTACAACTACTGAAAAGAAACTACTGAAACTATAACGACTGAAGAACATGCTCTTCAGTCGTTTTACAAATACTAAAACAAAAAGAAAAAATACTGAAAAGAAACCATCACAACAACTGAAGAATGCTTCTTCATCTGTTGTAACAAACTCTGGGGGCTTCAGTACTTGTACTTGAACTTCAGCTGTTGTCATCAGCTAATGTCTTCAGTCTTTGTACTTCAGCTGTTGATCTTCAGACTTTGTCTTCAGCTGTTGATCTTCAGACTTTGGTCTTCAGCTGTTGATCTTCAGACTTTGCTCTTCAGCTGTTGAAGTCTTCATTACTTTAGTTTCAGCTGTTGAAGTCTTCAGTACTTTAGTCTTCAGCTGTTGAAGTCTTCAGTACTTTAGTCTTCAGCTGTTGATCTTCCGACTTTGTCTTCAGCTTTTGAAGTCTTCAGTACTTAGTCTTCAGCTGTTGAAGTCTTCAGTACTTAGTCTTCAGCTGTTGATCTCAGACTTTGGTTTTCAGCTTTTGAAGTCTTTAGTACTTTAGTTCTTCAGCTGTTAAAATCTTCAGACTTTGTCAAACAGCTGATCAAGTCTTCAGCAGTTGTTGTGATGTCTGTGGGACTTAGAGGTTTTCTGATCAGGCTCATTGGTTCTTTTGGTCCAACACTCAAGAAACCCGAAAAGACCTCAGATCTTACATGGCATGGATGAGGGCCGGCGCAATGATCAAGGGTTGGCTGACAACGGCGATGGAGAAAGAAATACGAACCAGCGTGAGGTATGCAAACACCTTGGCTGAAATCTGGTCTGATTTAGAAGAACGCTTTGGAAAAGAGGGGGCTCCCCGTGCATATGAATTGAAGCAGACGCTCAGTGCTATGAGGCAGAACGGGACGTCTGTTTCTGCGTATTATACGAAGCTTAGTGGCATATGGGTTGAGTTGCAACTTGTCCTTCCAATACCATGATGCGCCTGCGAAGGATGTACCTGCAGTATAGGCAAAAGGCTCGATAAGTTGAAAGAGAAGGAGTGACTTTATGAGTTCTTAATGGGTCTTGATGAGGAATTCTCGGTCATCAAAACCCAAATCCTAGCTATGAAGCCTACCCCCACCTTGGGCTCAGCTTACCACCTTATGTCCGAAGACGAGCATCAACGAGTCATTACTAGAAGCGCCAAACGACCAGGAATGGAAGCAACGGCCTTCCAGGTCAGATATGCAAGCCAGAAAACAGGACAAGGCATGCAGGGTGGAAGTAAAAGCCAACATAAAAGAGCAAGAGCTACGGGCAATGACACACCCCGAGAAGTGTTCTTTCTATGGAAGGGATGGGCACAACAAGGATGGATGTTTTAAGCTGATTGGTTACCCTGACTGGTGGCCAGGAAGAGAAAAGAAGAAAAGCCGAAACCAAAGGTAGCATGCGTGGAAATAGGCCCTAGCCCTATCCCAGGCCTCACCGATGAGCAATACCATATGTTCGTGAAGCACTTCAAGGAAGAAGCCAAAGTACCGACCAATGATGGACCCCCAATTGTAAACATGGCAGGTAGATTTAATGTGCATGATGGTTGGTTCGTTGATTCAGGTGCAATAGAACATATAACTTACAGGAGCGATCTTTTTGACAACAAAGTCATAAACACAGGAGATGCTCCTGTTATAGTCTCAAAAGGGGAGGCAATACCGGTCTTCGGTAAGGGAGAACACACCTTACTCGGAGGAATTAAGATAAAAGGAGTCCTGCATGTGCCAAATTTCAATTACAACCTCTTATCAGTTCAAAAACTTACAAAGGATCTTAATTGTGCAATAACATTCTTTTCGGATTTCTTTGTTATGCAGGGGTTGGTGATGAGGGACTTGATTGGCACGGGTAGTTGCTCAGGTGGTCTATACCGTATGGGGGCAATGAAGAAGGAAAGAAAGGCTTTGATGGCATCGGTCAAATTTTGGCATAAGAGATTGGGTCATTCGTCAAATAAGAAGTTGTCTTGCTTAGATTTCCTTAAAGGTGTCCCCACAAGTAGTAAGTATTATGTATGTGAGTCTTGTTTAAAGGCAAAACATACTAGACTTCCATTTCCTATTAGTACAATAAAAACCATTGATTGTTTTGATTTAATCCATTGTGATGTTTGGGGAAAGTACTTCACACCCTCCTTGACAAAAGCAAATTATTTTTTAACCATCGTTGATGATTTTAGTCGAGCTGTATGGACATACCTTATTAAAAGTAAAAATGAAGCTAGCACATGCTTGATGGATTTCCATAAGATGATTAACACACAATTCGGCAAGCAAATTAAACGAATAAGGTGCGATAACAGGGGAGAGTTTGTTTCCAACAAGATGCTTGATTTCTATGTTCAAGAAGGAATAATGTTAGAAACGACGTGCCCACACACCCCACAACAAATGGGGTGGTAGAACGTAAGCATAGGCATCTCTTGGAAATAGCTCGGGCACTTTGCTTTGAGGCAAAGTTAGCAAAAAAATTCTGGGGTGAATGCATCTTGACAGCAACTTATGTTATAAACCGGCTTCCTTCAAAGGTGATTCATAATGCCACACCCTATGAAATTCTTTACAAACAAAAGCCAGATTATGAACATATGCGTGTCTTTGGTTGCTTAGCATATTATAGAAGTACCGAAACGGGGAGTGATAAGTTTGAATTGAGGGGGAGATCGGGAATTTTTGTGGGGTACCCGCAAGGCACAAATGGTTACAAGGTCTACGACATCGAAAACAAGAAAATAATGATCTCATGAGATGTTAAATTTGTTGAGAACATCTTCCCAATGACTTTTGTCGAACTAAATAAAGATGATCACAAAGATGATATATTCCACTTTCCAATGGAATTAGAAACATATGCACAAGTTCTTAACCCGCATCCCATGGACCCACCTGTGGAAAATATGGGTGCACCAACGCACGTGCATGGGGATACTTTCGAGGTTGATGATGTGCAAGTAGAGCAACAAAGTCCATCACCACATGCACATGATCAAGAATCACCCATGGAACCTGATGCAAATAATGGATCTATTAACAACTCGATTGAAGATGAAGTTAGCCAACCAGATGGAATTGTTAGAGAGAAAAGAACCATGACTCAACCAAAACATCTCCATGACTATGTTGTGAACCTTCCCCTTTTGGTAGACCACACACAACCCGAAGTCAATCAAGCACCTCAATGGTACACCCTCTAGCCCATTATGTTTCTTATGATAATTTTTCAGCATCCCACAAAACCTTTTTAGCGGCCATCAATACACACGATGAAGCAATGAAGCGGGAAATTCAAGCTCTCGATCAAAATGGGACTTGGACACTCGAAAGATTACCGGATGGGAAGCGCGCTATAGACTCCAAGTGGGTCTATAAGGTTAAATACAAACCGAATGGTGACATATAGCGATACAAAAGCTCCCCTTGTGGCAAAAGGTTACACTCAAACGGAGGGGGTGGACTTCCATGAAACCTTCGCACCCGTAGTAAAGCTTGTCACAGTTCGCACATTGTTAGCCGTTGCTATTAAGAGAAACTGGATCATACACCAGCTTGACGTCAACAACGCATTCCTGCATGGTGATCTAGAGGAAGACGTGTACATGAAACTGCCTCAAGGGTTCACCAAAGAAGGAGAGACACGAGTTTGCAAGCTTAGGAAATCGTTGTATGGGCTTAAACAAGCTTCTAGAAATTGGTATCACAAATTCACAACCGCCCTCCTTGATCTACATTACACACAATCACACGCGGATCATTCGCTATTCATCTTCAAAGACAATGGCATTTTTGTGGCTGCACTAATATACGTCGACGACGTGATCATTGTGGGCAACAACTCAACAAAGATTCAAGAAACTAAGGCATACCTTGATGCAAAATTCAGCATCAAAGATCTGGGCACACTCAAATATTTCTTGGGCATAGAAGTGGCACGAACTCGAGAGGGATTGGTATTGAGTCAGAGGAAATACATGTTAGATATCCTAGAAGATAGTGGCTTATAAGGGTGACGGCCTAGTCAATTTCCCATGGAACAGAACCTTAAATTGGACAAGGGTGATGAGGAAGTTCCAGTTGATGCAGGAAAATATAGACGCTTGGTAGGAAGATTACTTTATCTTCAGGCCACTCGTCTAGATATTATGTATGTTGTAAACGTTTTGAGCCAGTTTGTATACGAGTGCTTCGTTACCTCAAATCCACCCCTGGCCAAGGCATCCTGCTTCCCAAATATGGCGGTTTCAAACTTACAACTTATAGTGACTCTGATTGCCTTGGGTGTCCATATTCAAAAGTAATTCAGTGGTGAAACATTGCACCGATTTCTTGGAAGTCCAAGAAACAGTCTGTAGTTTCTCGGCCTCAACCGAAGCTGAATACCGAGCCATGGCCACGACTGTTAGTGAAGTGCTCTGGGTTCGTTGGTTATTGATGGAGCTTGAGGTACAATTGACGAGCCAACACCTTTACTTTGCGATAACCAATTGGCCCATTACATTGCAAATAATTCAGTGTTCCATGAGCGGACAAAGCATGTGGAGATGGATTGTTATTTCGTTAGAGAACGAGCGGACAAAGCATGTGGAGATGGTTTGGACGCATGGGAACACTTAGGCAGTTATTTTCAATTGGGCGCATGAGCTACTGTTTAGGCGCATGAGCAGTCTATAACACACTTAACATCATAATTCAGTCCCCAATCATCACCTATCATGTTCTAAGCTTAAATCATGCATTCTAATCCTTAGAAGCACAATCATAACAACATCAAATACATACATAACCCAAACTCAAACCCCACTCGAAATCACACACATAAACACATACGGGTATAAAACCCAACTTTTATAAAAAGTTCATACATGCATTTCCAGCACCAAAGCAGTTTAAAACAGGTAAAAAAGGGGTCCTAGAACTCATCTTAGCAGCCTCTTCGGGTAAGACTTCCTTCAAACCCGTTTGCTACAAGTTCACATCTAGAAACCCACCAAAAACACACAATCGAGCGCACACAAACACATATAAGCATGTAACCGAGACAAGACCAGTTAAGAACATCTTAAACACACAAATTCTTTCCTTGAATTTGACTTTGCTTCTTGTTCTTCAAAAACCCGAAACTTTCTGCTCTGCTTCTTTCTCTCTCAAAAATCCCAAATGAAAAGCTGTAGGCAGACAACATGGGCGGCCATCACCTTTTACACCCACTTTTCAAACATTTTGTCCTTTTGACACATTAGGTCCCTCTACTTGGGCTTTATATCTTTTCTTTCTTATTCTTCACTTTATTCATTTGTTTGAGTCTTCTAAAAATATAACCGGGTGTTACAGTCCAAGTCTTATATGAGCAAGAAGAAGTCCTCTAGATATCAATTTTGAAACATGTTAAAAATACGATCAACATATTAAGTTGGTCAGTTCCTATGAATTTGTACATACGTATAAAAAACAACTTTTAAGAGGCAATTCATGTCATAGGTTAAGAAATAATGCAAGAATACAGATAGCATAATGATATAATCAAACCTTAACAAAGATGGACATAATAAGTTATAACGATTAGCTAAGTGTACTTGGTTTCCATGATGAACAAGAATACGTCATCAGGAGCCAGCAATAACCTCGGCTTTAGCACCAAATAGGCTTGTGAAGCCCGTAGATCTATGATGTCGCTAGGCTAGCAATAGTTAATGATTGCTTTTACAAGATGACTATCATATAATGCTCACCATGATCTCAAATAACCATGACAAAATTTATAAGATGAATTGCACATGCATTACAAGTATTAAGATATTTTACAAGTGTGAATTTATACGGTTAACATGTTTCACCCCAAAGATGTGAAATAAAAATAAAAACGAGGTATGGAAAACTCACATGATATGATATGCGCTTTTGATGATAATAAGATATTAAAATTGTTCCAATGATTCTCCACCATTCAACCTAAGGTTCGGTGTTTTAGGATTAGAATAATGATATGATTAACGACTAAATATAGATTAGGGTTTCAATTGGAATTTGGGTTTTAATAATTAAGTTAAATAAAATAATGAAAGCTATTATGTTTTGATTCAATAAAGATGGAATAAATCAATTAAATAATTAATATTAAGAATGATAATGAATGATTAGTAAAATTAAATAATTTAATTTATAATAATTGATTTAATAAAGATTAGGTATAAAGTGTGAAAAGAAATAAATAATTTATTAATTATATATGATATAGCATGGTTAAATAATAATTGAATAATTTAATTATTTAAATAATTATTTGAATAATTAATTATTTAAAGTATGTGTAACATTTAGATTTAAAATATTTTAAAATAATCTAAGTTTGAACCATAATAGATTTATAAATGAATTAATAATATTTTTATAATCTTTGTTATTCTTAAAAACTTAATTAAATTAAAAACTATAAGTTTTAAATCTTTAAAAAATATTTTAAGAATTACTTATATGTGTTAGTTAACAATATAATTTTTATCTTGATTTAATAACATATTAACATAGTTTTTGAAATTTAAAATATATATAATTGACTTAAAAAAAATGTTGGAAGTTGGGTTCGAACCATGCCATCCAAAAAAGCCAAGTAGCTGCCCCCTGTCATCCTCAGCAATGCTCACCTGTCAATTAGAAAATGCATAAAAAGTTAGCGTTGTTGAGTGAGTTCTAGTTTTCAAATAAAACATACTTTACTTCCATTTAAAACCGGTCTTTACTTTTGAAGGTGGTCACACATCATACGTACACAAAGATAATATCATTATCTTCTTCCTGTACTGTTCATCACTTTATTTCTATAACTCTTTCTTTCTCTGTTAATTTCTTTCTTTAACACTATCCGGATCAGTGTCATCAGCTATACCCCAAACAAATGGGGTACTGGGCCGAAGTTCATATTTGACTTCCATACCGCATATAGCCTGGCACCAACACTGGGGTAAGCAACAAAGATCCCAACTGTATACTACACCACCATCATTATGCATAACTCGGGTATTGGGGTGAAGATCATAACTGACTTCAATACCGCATATAGCCTGGCACCAGCACCGAGGTGAGTAATCACTATAAACCAATTGTGTACTACACCCCCAACATTATACATAACTCGGGTACTGGGTCGAAGATCATAAATGACTTTCATACTGCATATAGCCTAGCACAACACCGAGGTGAGTAATCACTATAAACCATGTACCAAATCGCTGGGCAGTCACAAAGACTGGAACCCCTGCGTATATCCTTAAGGGTTAGCTAAACCATACGCAGTTGAGCTTTTGACATTTTAGAGTCGTGCACCTCTCTACATATTGCTTGCAAGCTTCTTTGTACTTTCTCTTTCATTAATGCATGCACTCTATCATTATGTTCCTCTTTTCATTATCTTCCACTTTACGTTACATAATATTTTTCATTTCTTTCATTAACATTCAACGCAAAGCCACAGGAAGATAAACATACAAAACATGAACATTAACATAATCATGCAAATCATCATACATAACAGCATGCATACATAACATACATCACACATAACATCATGCATAACATCATACATAACATCATCATACTATGCCCATCACATCATCTTTGACTTCAAAAAGTCAACTTACTATGCCCCCGGGAACCTCCCAAGTGAAAGCCTACATTTCACTTTTCCTAAAAATTCAGAAAATAATCTAAGTCTTTAGGCGCATTAACACTATGCAGGCACATGAGCACTATGTAGGCGCATGGCCTTTCAGGCGCATGGGAAACTTTCAGGCGCATCAGCACTATTAGGGCGCATGAGCAACACTTAGTCTTATTCTGGGCAATTCTAGGTGCATGAGCACTATGCAGGCGCATGAGCCATTCGGGCGTATGAACACTTAGTCAAATTTCAGCCTATTTCTAGGCGTATAAATTTCAGCCTATTTCTAGGCGCATGGACATTATTTAGGCGCATGGACACTATTTGGGCGCATGAGGTTTTGGGCGCATGAAACACTTAGGCAGTTTTTTCTGTTGGGCGTATGAGCTACTATTTGGGTGTATGAGCAGACTATAACACACTTAAACATCATAATTCAGTCCTCAAACATTTTTAAACTTATTCTAAGCTTAAATCATGCATTCTAAGCCTTAGAAACACAATCATAACAACCCCAAACACATACACAACCCAAAATCAAACCCCACCTGCAACATACACACATACACATATACGGGTATGAAACTCAACTTTTGTAAAAAGTTCATAATACATTTCGAGCCCCAAAACAGTTATAAACAAGTAAAAGGGGGGTTCTAGAACTCACCTTTGCAGTTTTTGGTTATGACTTCTTCAAAACCTGTTTGCAACTAAGCTCACACCTAGAAAACCACCAAAATCACACACAACTGAATACATACACATGCATAAGCATAAAACCGAGGCAAGGCCAGTTAAGAACACTCAAAAACCATGAATTCTTACCTTGAATTCGAACTTCTTCCTTCTGCTCTTCAAAACCCGAATGCTTTCTCTCTGTTTCTTTCTCTCTCTACGATCGGCAGAAATGCGAAAAGTGGCATGGGCATGGGTGGCCATGCTACTTTTGTACAAATGTATAATAAATTTGTACTTTGCACACTTTCAACCCCTCAACTTGGGTTTAATAGTATTTCTTTCTTTTCATCCACTTTATTCTTCTTTCTTTGTCTTTTATAAATAACATGGTGTTACATTTTAATCCCCAAGTGAAATCGAGTATGTGAGTATGTTTAATTACCTGTATCGGTGTTTATTGAATGGTGTTAAGACAGAGGAGAGTTTGATTCGAGGTAATTTTTGTTGGTGATAACCCAATTGCTTGAAGGGTAAGCTTCCTTGGATGATTAGAAACAAAAACTCTTTATCAATTGAACTTAAAAAGGTCCAAAAGAAGGGGAACCATATATTTGCAGGTCGACGGGTACGAGATCGATGAACTCGTGGTCTGCGTGTGTTTCAGATGCAATTGGGAGTTCAAATAGTTTAAGAGTATTATTTGATAATTTGCCCTCGATTATAAAGGCATGATTTGATTAGTATCGAGTCGAACGAGTTCACGCTTTGAATGCAGGTTTCACTTTCTAGTGCCCTAGGCAAACAATCAATTAAATTTAATTGAAACGGTTCATAGGGTTGAATTGTACGTGCGAGAATTAAGGATTGTTTAATTTGGTTCGAAACGATAATTTGGAATGGGTTGGTGGTGGCCGGACATTCGCCAGAGTACAGTGTCAAAGGTGGGGGGTGGGTTTTAAATAAAAGTTACACTTTGGTCCCTCAAATTTGAGTTGTTATTTGTGACATCCGGTAAATTTCCGTTACCAAACTCCGTTAGTTCCGTTAAGTCTTGTATACACGTGTCGTGAACACACACTAGTTGTCGTTTAACATTGGTGACCTAATAATAATGGATAATGTTAATTTAATGTGAATCTAATTGATTATGTGATTATTGTGTTAGGTTTATATGTTTACACATTTTTAAAAGGTGAATTAGAAAATTAATCGCGTAACGCGGAAACGTGCCTATTTATTCGTATGTCGTGTGTTTTTATAAAGATAAGATATATAATGATTCTCATAAGTTTTATATCTTTATATTATGAAGTTAAAAACACTTTACAAAGAGTTTAAAACCTAGTTTTTTATAAAATATAAATTACAAGGGCTAAAAGGGTAAATATGTAAATTAAAATTAAATAAAACAATTCCAAACCCTAGGCCACCCCCCTTTCGGCCGCGATCTCACCCTCACACCTCTCTCTTGCGAATTCGACCAAGAACGACCTAGTACCTGCGATTTTGGTTCGATTACAAGGCAAACAACTCGTGGGAATCATCAATTGCAAGCTATAACACGTTGAAAGGTTAGATTTTTCAAGTTTTTTTGAGTTGTTCATGATGGCCGAACCCTAGTTGCGAAATTGGCCTTCATGGGGTCGAATTTGATGTTGTTTGATGATGTTAGTATGTTAGTTGGATTGATTACATGTTGTTTAACGTTGATTATGCATGAATTCTATGTTTTTAGTGGATTGATCATGAACTTTGATTATGAAGCAAACCCTAGTTCGAAAATGGCATGATTATGCATGATGGATGATTGTTTGATGAATTTATGATGATTAGTAGGTTGTATGAATGTTAAGATATATTGATTTTGCAAGAAATTGGTGAATTGAAGTTGATGTTCATAGGTTACTAATAATAGTAACTTTATTTTCATGTAATGATGATCTAGTGATGGATTGATGTTATGGATGTGTTCATGATGATGATTAGATGTTAGATTGTTGTTATGAATGCTAGAAATCTTTGAATGGATGTTTTTGTTCATAGCTTGCCAAAAGTAGAAACTTTTGTTTATGAAGATTGTTAAATTATGGTGATTAGGTATTGTTGATCATGTCTAAACATTGTTATGAGCTTGAGATGGTATAATTATGATGAATTCATAAATACATTGAGTGGTTGATGGATTTTGGAATGTGCTTTCCCAAAAGGGAAACTTTATTTATACAAAATGTGAAAGACGATAGTTTGAACATGGTTGGGATGTTAGGAGCATGTTAGTATGATCATGGATGAATTCTAAGGTGATGAAACATGTTAAAATAGTTGTAAGGGATGTTTTGGATAATCATGAATGATATTTGGAAATTTATGATCATGTATGATTTGGATGTTGATTAGTAGTAGGATATCATGTTTTGGATAATCATGAATGATAATTGATTGTTATGATGTTGTAGAATGCAATGCATATGGTTAATAAATATGGTTATGATCATCATACACGCATGCGAATCTGAGGCCCCTACTTAGTAGGATTGGCAGGGTTTAGGATGGGAAGTCGTGAGTGGCTTCACATGGCATGTGGTGAGTGGTTTGATCTTTGTGTGACATGTTAGTTGTGTTATAACTAGTGAATATGCTAATATTCTAGATTCGCATGACTTGTATGGTACTTGGTTGTATGATGCTCTAAGTGATACACCTGGTTAATATAGCATACATATGATCTATTTGAATGTTAACTATGTATGATATATGTGTATGATTACTTGAATGGTTTGCAACACATAAAGTCACCAACGGGTCAAACGGGTCAACTAGGTCAAACATGTCTGTTTTTCTGAAATCTTGAGTCCTTGGTTGTAGTGTACTTAGGGTTTCACATGTTCTTTGATTACACGTACTCATGTACTTATATGATCTAGGTAACCTCTGAAGGTTGTTTGTCTATTCTGTTTGACAAGTCAAACTTTGTGTATCTATATGCATATCAGGTGAGTTCATGCCCCACTCTTTATTTAATCTCTTTTGGGGGAGATAGCATACTGGTAAATCACAAACGCTTTATATATTCAAGTTGTGTATAATATTATATAGTGTTGATATCATGGAAAAGTCCTCACACTTTCGAATTGTTAATATTGAATAGCGGAGAAATTTGGGTAGTACTACTGTGTCTGACGAGCCCCACCTGTGTGACTCAAGGTCAACTTGGTGCAAGTTGTCCTAATGAACATTGTCACGACCTGTTAAGTCATGGCAGGAGGCAACAACGTAACACAGTCAGCTTCAATTGCGAAATCACTATGAAATAATATTTATTGTTAATGGACTAGCTATCTGTTACAATGCGCTACTTGTATATCTCTATTATTAAACTGTTTATGTTTGATTATCTCTTGAACTCACCAACCATTGTGTTGACATTTTAGTATGCTATTCTCAGGTCATTAGCTTGCTTGCCATAGGAGCACTGCATGGTTCACTGCATTCTATGACACGGTCTTCAAGACAATTTTATCATTTTAATGATTAGTGATTACTCTTTTGGGTTGGCACATGTTTTGCCACAATTATACTTTTATTTCTTTGGGTTGTTTTCAAAACGCTTCCGCACTGTTTAATTTATTTACTTTGGTTGTTTACATTTAAATTATGGCATATAGAGTCGTTCTGAATAACTATTGACTGTGATCCTGGTTTGTTCACACGCCTCGCGGTAAAACTCCGCAAGTGGATTTTGAGGGTGTGACATTATTGTTTTATGTCTAAACTTTTAGAATAAGTTTCTAGAATTATATTTTGAACCCCAAACTTATAACATCCTAGTTTTTAAATAATTCAAATTATTTATTTATAAACTGTATTAAATCTATAACTAGTTTATAAAACTTTTGTAGACTTTACATATTTGTAAGAATAATGAACTTTGTATTTTAATTATTTATTTTAGTTTAATAATTAACACTCATAAATAATAAATAAACTTCATAAATTTATAAAATTTTATTCTATATGAAATTATTATAAAATGGTTAAATGAAAATTGACAATAATGCTCATAAAATTAGTTAAATAATACATTTAATGCATTTTGATTCATCAAAATGAATAAATAATGAAAATTTTGTTAATATATGAAAATTCATAATGAGTTCGGGTTTGGGTTTATAGTTGGAAATGGGTGGTTATTATATTATACAATTAAAATGACAAAACAATTACAGTTATCAATGCTAACTTACGCCATCATTGAATCCAACGTCTTCCTCATCCTTCGAATTCAACCAAATTAAAAAATCCATCCTCTTCCTTTTCTCCCATTGAATTTAATCTAATTGAAGCACAATTTTATATCCCTATCATTTAAAGTTTTTAGGCTACATAACCAAATTAGTGCAACATAAACAAATTCTTTAGGTTTGTAATTGCTAATGTATTTGCTTTATTTTCGTTGAGTTCGTCTAATGTAATAGTTCTATCAAATAATATAAATGGATAATGGTTCAAATTATGATTGGTGTACTAAAGGTGGTTCTGCATATCCGAAAAGACAGATATTTGATAATTCGAAGATCAGAAAATTTGGATATTGATTTTGAAAATTTTCGGATATTAGGATATCCGGATATCCAAATAACCGAAAACTTAAAAATATTTTTTGTAATTAATTAAAGTGTTAAACATTTTGTAGGTTGCCATTTGTTAATATATATTAAGACTATTTTAATGTGTATTTTTATATTATATATCTAATTATTACAAGAAAATAAGTTTGGATATCCGAATCGCTATCCGTATTCGTATCCAAGATTTCGGCTACCCTAATATCAAATATCCAAAATTTCAGAGACATATAGTGATTTCTAATATCCGAGTTTAAACACGCTAACATGAAGGAGATGGTAATGAAGTGATGTAAAAATATATCTGAGTTATAGTACGCATGTAAAATACATAAATGTCTCTCATGTGAGTGTCACATGCTTGACATAAATGTGAATTTGGATGGATGTTAATTTAAAGGATGATAGATGTGCAAATTATTTTAGAAAATGACAGTCTATGAAACCAAAGGACATAACATGTAATTTTATATATTAATAAAGAACAAAATTTATAATTTACTATTAATAATAATGTACTCGTTGATAAATACAACAATGTAGCTCTATCAAGAGCGACTGTCGATTTTCAAAATTTAAACGATAAGTTGGCAATTGTAGAGATTAATGAAGAGGCTGATGCAACCTAAACATCCAAATTCTGTCCTGCATGCTGCACAAGTGCAATGAAAAAGAATGCTTAGGAAGTTTCACACATGCAAAAGAAATATTTTAAGTGTGAAATTGTGACATCCGGTAAATTTCCGTTACCAAGCTCCGTTAGTTCTGTTAAGTCTTGTATACACGTGTCGTGAGCACACACTAGTTGTCATTGAACGTTGGTGACTTATTAATAATGAATAATGTTAATTTGTTGTGAATCTAAATGATTATATGAATATTGGTTTATGTTTATGTGTTACACATTTATAAAAGGTTAATTAAAGAATTTATCGCGTAACGCGGAAACGTGCCTATTTATTTGTATGTCTGTGTTTTTATAAAGATAAGATATATAATGATTTTCATAAGTTTATATCTTTATATTATGAAGTTAAAAACACTTTACGAAGAGTTTAGAGATTAGTTTTTATAAAATACAAATTACAAGGGTTAAAAGGGTAATTAGGTAAATTAAAATTAATTAAAACAAACCCAAACCCTAGCCACCCCCCTTCGGCCGCAAACAACCTCTAAACACCCTCACCATTGCGAAATCAGCCAAGAACAAGCAAGGAACACGAAATTGGATCGATTTCAAGGCATATAACTTGTTGGAATCATCAATTACAAGCTATAACACGTTTAAAGGTTAGATTTTTCACGTTTTTGTGAGTTTTTGTTAGGGCCGAACCCTAATTCGTAAATTGACCTTCATGGGTCGAAATTGATGTTGGTTGATGATGTTAACATGTTAGTTAGATTGTATACATGTTAGTTAACGTCGATTATGCAGAATTCTATGTTTTTAGTGGGTTGATCATGAACTTTGGGTATGAAACAAACCCTAATTCGAGATTGTTGTGATTATGCATGATGGATGATGTTTGATGAATGTTGATGATTATTAGGTTGTATGAATGTTAGAATACATTGATTTTACAAGAAAGTTGGGATTTTGATGCTTGTTCATAGTTACTAAGAATAGTAACTTTATTTGGCTTGTAGTAGTGATCTAGTGATGGATTGATGTTATGGATGAGTTCATGATGATAATTAGATGCTAGATTGTTGTTATGAATGCTAGAAATCTTTAAATTGATTATGTTGATCATAGCTTGCCAAAAGTAGAAACTTTTGTTTATGAAGATTGTTAGATTGGGATGTTTAAGTGTTTTGATCATGTCTGGATGTTAGTATGAGCTTGAATTGGTATATTAGTGATGAATTTCATGTATGCTTTGGATGTTTGATAGATTTTGGGATATTCTTTCCCAAAGGGAAACTTTATTTGTGTAAACGTTGAAGTATGAGTTATGATCATGTTTGGGATGATAGGAACTTGCTATTATGTTCAAGGATGGATTCTAGTGTGATAGAACGTGTTAATTAGTTGTATGGCATGTTTGGTAATCATGGGTGATATTTGGAATTGGTAATCATGTATGGTTTGGATGTTGTGTAGTAGTAGGACATCATGCTTGGGTCTACTAATTGATTGTTGTGATGTTGTGAATGCAATGCTATGCTTAAATAATTTGATTATGATCATTATACACGCGTGCAGATCTGAGGCCCCTACTTAGTAGATTGGCAGGGTTTAGGATGTGAAGTCGTGAGTGGCTTCACATGGCATGTGATGAATGGTTGAACCTTGTATGACATGTTAGTTGTATTGTAGCTAGTGGATATGTTAATGTTCTAGATTCGCATGACTTGTGTAGTACTTGATTGTATGATGATCTAAGTGATACACTGGTTGATATAGCATTGTATGATACTATTTGAATGTTAATCATGTATGTTGTATGTGCTCATTGGCTTTATTTGAATTATAACTCATAATGTCACCAACGGGTCAAACGGGTCAAGTAGGTCAAACGTGTCTATATGTCTGGAAGCATGAGTCTTTGATTTTGGTATGATTAAGGTTTCACATGTCTTTTATTTACACGTACTTATGTACTCACATGATCTAGGTAACCTGTGAAGGTTGGCTATTCTCTCGTTTCTCAAAATAAACCCTAAGTACCTTTGCATACATCAGGTGAGTTCATGCCCCACTCTTTACTTAATATCTTTTGGGGGAGATAGCATACTGGTATTTATACGAACGCTTTTATGATCTAAGTTGTGTATAATATTAATATAGTGCTGTTTACCATGAAAAGTCCTCACACTTTTGAATTGTTAATATTTGATAGCGGGGAAACTTGGGTAGTACTACTGGGTCTGACGAGCCCCACCTGTGTGACTCGAGGTCAACCGGGTGCAATTTGTCCTATTGACATTGTCACGACATGGTAAGTCGTGACAGGAGGCAACAACTATCACAGTCAGCTTCAATTGCAAAATCACTATGTATTAATATTTACTGATAATAGACTAGCTATCTATTACCATGCACTGCTTATATATATCACAACTGTTTACATGTTTATTGAACTCAAACTCTTGAACTCACCAACCTATGTGTTGACATTTTAGTATGCTTTTTCTCAGGTCCTTAGCTTGCTTGCCATAGGAGCACTGCACGGTTCATTGCATTTTAAGACACTATGCTTCAAGACAAGTTGGCATTTTAACAATATAGTTTACTCTTTGGTTTGGCACTTGTTTTTCCATAAGTTATACTTTATTGACTTGGGTTGTTTTCAAAAACGCTTCCGCATTGTTTAAAGTTGGTATTTTGGTTAATTATGTTAAATTATGGCACTTAGAGTCGTTCTGAGTAACTATTGACTGTGATCCTGGTTTGTTCACACGCCTCGCGGTAAAACTCCGCAAGTGGATTTTGAGGGTGTGACAGATTGGTATCAGAGCCATTGGTTATAGGGAACTAGGTTGCATACCACTAGACTATAACCGCACACAGTTAATTAGTTACCTGTGCCTTACTCCATTTACTGTATACTCATTGGCATACACGTCACACTCTCTGCAGCATGGCATCGTCCTCAAGAGCTCCGGGTAACGACCCGAATGACCTACACGATCTGAATCCCCACCTCCCGCACCTGTACCTGATGATGGATTCGATTGGCCCAGACTGGCTTATCCCCGAGAGGAGATTGACTGGGATCAACCATTCGCGTTGATGAAGCGTGACCCTCCGCGTGACTGGCGTTCTTATCCTAGTTTGTTGACCACATCATGTTTAGGGAACGCGTACCTGTCCTAAAGCCAAGGACTAGGAACAATACCATCAACCCATGTTTTCACTCCCACGAACGCACAGTCCAACAAGCATTGATTGCTGCACTAATGGCTGCACTGGATACTGAACAGCATCGTGTGAGACGACTCACGGGTGATGTCTGTACCCTACAACAAGAGGTGTACAACCTGAGACATCAATTGACGAACTCAAGGAAGAACATGGGAAGACGCTGAACGGTTGTCACCATATGCAAGATGGTGTTATGGCACTCCAAGGACGCGTGACTGCTCGTGAACAGCGGGACGCCATAGCCGATAATAGGATTGCCCTATTAGAAGCTCAACTAGCAGCACTCCAGATTGCTATAGCTCATGCTCCTGCCGCAGACTCTGAGGATGAGGAGGATCCCGAGGAGGGACCCGAGGAAGAGGAACCGGAGGGATGGAGGATGATAGTGACGGGTCAGACATTGTCGATTGATTCTTTATATGACTTAGACTACGTAGTTTTTCTTTTTGAAACCTATGTGGGAAGGGTTTTCCCCACACGAACGACAAAACTTCAATTTTGACATTGCTAAATACATTGTGACTTATTGCAATTTATTTACTTTGGTTATTATTTTTGTTATGAATGTTGTGGTTGTGATGATACGTTATTTCTTTCATTTACTGTTTACTACGCTTCAATGAGTTAAATGTGTATGATGTTACTCATTATTGTATTGTGAATAAAGTGAAAAGAATGGACGCTCGTGGACGTGGACGTGGACGTGGTCGTGGACGCGGACGTGGACGTGGCACCGGAGAACAGGGTGGTGGTGCTATTAACATGACTCCTGCGGAATTGGCTGCTCTAATTAATGAGCATGTTCAGGCGGCAGTGGCTGCTGCCCACGCGGGTCAACCGGCAGGTAAACAATGACAGAAAAACAAATCTGATATCCTTTATAACTATAGGGGATGTTTGATTAATGTGTTTGTGTTTAAAACAGGACCACCAGCGGTACACAAGTCCTTCATGGACTGCAAACCACACACCTACAGCGGTACAGAGGGTGCTGTAGGGCTTGTACGCTGGTTTGAGAAGACTGAGTCCGTTTTCTCCAAATGTAACTGTCCACCGGCGGATCAAGTAAAGTATGCCACGGGACTTTGGAGGGTGCAGCTCTGTCATGGTGGAACGCGCAAGTCCAGATGCTTGGACAAGCGATGGCAAATGGACTCCCCTGAATGAGTTCAAGGATATGATGATCGAGGAGTACTGTCCTCGAAATGAGGTGCAAAGTTGGAGATGGAATTCTGGCAGCTTAAGATGAAGGGTTCAGAAATTGAGGCTTATACGACCCGTACTCATGAGCTGGCTACATTGTGTCCAGGAATGGTTAATGAGACACATAAGAGAATCGAGCACTACATACGAGGATTGTGCCTGAAATCCAAAGTATGGTAACAGCTTCTAACCCGACTACGATTCAGCAGCCATTCAAATTGCCCATAGACTTACTGATCAGGCGGTAGAGCAAGGGCGGTTACCCAAACGGGGCGCTGTGGTGAGCGTGCCTGACAACAAAAGGAAGTGGGATGCTCCCAGCAACAGCAATAACAAATCATCATCATCATCGTCTGGCGGTCAACAACAATCCCACCAGCAACAACCAGTTCAGCAGTAGCAGCGGCGGTTCGATAATAACCGCAATTTCAACCAAACTGCCCCAAATAACCAAGGACCCAGCGGTTACGGCGGCAGACACCCCAATGCTCACGGTGTAACTACCACCATGTGGGACGGTGTGATAACTTCAAGTGTCAACGTTGTGGAAAGATTGGACACGCTGCGAAGGATTGCCGTGGTGAACTAATGAAGAGGCCACAACAATCTCAAGAAACCCCCAAGGTTGTTTTGAGTGTGGGAAAGAAGGGCATTACAAACGAAACTGCCCACAACTAAGAAGGAACGGAAATGGCAACACCACAACAACAACAACCAACAATCATGGGAACAACAACAACAATGGCAATAATAACAACAATGGTGGAAATGGCACTGGAAATGGCGGCAATAGAGATGAACCAAAGGGAGAGCCTTCGTCATTGGCTCAGGTGAGGCTCTAAATGATCCCACAACTGTTACTGGTAGATTCCCTGTTAATGGTTGTTTTGCTACGGTACTATTTGATACTGGAGCCGATAGGAGTTTTGTGTCCTTAAAATTCTGTAGTCTTTTAAGTGATATGCCCTCTGCTTTAGAATCTAAGTACACCATGGAATTAGCCGACGGTAAGCAAATCCATGTAACGCATATCCTTAAAGACTGTAGGATAGACCTTGCTAGTCATACTTTCGCTATAGATCTCATGCCTGTTACGCTGGGGAGTTTTGATGTTGTGATAGGCATGGATTGGCTCTCTAGCAAGCAAGCGGAAGTCGTATGTCACGAGAAGATTATACGGATCCCGATTGGCGATCAAGTTCTTACCATAAAAGGTGATAGGAGTGGTGCTGTGATAGGCGTCATCTCGTATATGAAAGCTCAAAAGTTGTTACGGAAGGGCCGGTGGCTATCCTAGCACTTGTAACCGATAAGCAAAAGGAAAAAAAGAGAATGGAGGATATTCCCGTAGTACGCGACTTTCCAGAGGTGTTCCCAGAAGATCTTCCTGGATTACCACCGCACCGTCAAGTGGAATTCTAGATTGAGTTGACTCCCGGCGCAGCTCCGATTGCTAGAGCACCTTATCGATTAGCACCAAACGAACTACAGGAGTTGTCGTCACAACTTCAGGAGCTTTCGGATAAGGGTTTTATTCGACCTAGTACATCCTTGGGGAGCTCCTGTACTCTTTGTTAAGAAGAAGGATGTACATTCCGGATGTGCATCGACTATCGAGAGTTAAACAAAGTAACAGTCAAGAACCGATACCCTTTACCTCGTATCGACGACTTGTTCGATCAGCTTCAAGGATCAAGCTATTACTCGAAGATTGACTTGAGGTCTGGTTATCATCAACTCAGAGTTCGAGAAGAAGACATTCCCAAGACTGCATTTCGTACTCGTTATGGTCATTATGAGTTCTTGGTCATGCCTTTTGGGTTGACTAATGCACCTGCTGTGTTCATGGACCTCATGAACCGGTGTGCAAACCTTATCTGGATCAGTTTGTCATTGTGTTCATCGATGATATACTGATATACTCTAGGACCAAGAGGAGCATGAAGAGCACTTACGAATGATCTTGGAACTATTGAAAAATGAGCAGCTGTATGCTAATTCTCAAAGTGTGACTTTTGGATAAGAGAGGTACAATTCCTAGGTCATTTGTTAATGAGAAAGGAATACACGTTGATCCTGCCAAAATTGAGGCGATAAAGAATTGGACTACACCCAAAACACCAAGCGGATCAGGCAATTTCTTGGGTTAGCAGGATATTACCGCCGATTCATAGAAGGATTTTCTAAGATCGCACAACCTCTCACAGCCTTGACTCACAAAGGAACGACATACAAATGGGCTGAGAGTCAAGAATCAGCTTTCCAGTTATTAAAACAAAAACTCTGTACTGCCCCGATATTAGCATTACCCGAGGGAACAGATGACTTTTTGGTGTATTGCGACGCATCCATTCAAGGATTGGGTTGTGTCTTGATGCAATGAGATAAGGTGATAGCTTACGCCTCGAGAAAACTAAAGGTTCATGAGAAGAACTATACTACCCATGACTTAGAATTGGGCGCAGTAGTTTTTGCCTTAAAGATCTGGAGACATTATTTGTACGGTACCAAGTGCACTATCTACACCGATCACAAGAGTCTTCAACATATCTTTGAGCAAAAAGAGTTGAATATGAGGCAGCGACGTTGGGTGGAACTACTAAATGATTATGATTGCGCAATTAAGTATCATCCGGGAAAGGCGAACGTAGTTGCCGATGCTTTAAGCAGGAAGGAAACAGCTAAACCCCGACGGGTGCGAGCTTTACAGCTTACTATCAGTACCCAACTGCCCGAACAAGTTAGGAGGCACAAATAGAGGCTTTAAAGGTGGAAAATATTGGTTCTGAATTTTTAAGGGGAATGGATAAGCAGCTAGTGATGAAAGAGGATGGAATTCGGTATTTCATGGATAGACTTTGGGTGCCTGTTCATGGAAATCTGAGAGATTTAGTTATGAGCGAGGCACAAATCTAAGTATTCTATACATCCTGGATCCGACAAGATGTACCATGACCTAAAGGCTCACTATTGGTGGCCTAACATGAAAGCGGATGTAGCTACGTACGTGAGCAAGTGTTTGACCTGCTCGAAGGTGAAAGTGGAATATCAAAAACCATCCGGAATATTACAACAACCCGAGATTCCAATGTGGAAATGGGAACAAATCTCCATGGACTTATTACTAAACTACCCCGGACTAGTACTGGTTGTGACACGATATGGGTTATTGTGGATCGATTGACAAAGTCTGCTCATTTCCTTGCACTAAAGGAAACCGACAAGATGGAGAAGTTAACTCGCCTGTACCTCAAGGAGATCGTTTCGAGACACGGGGTACCGATCTCAATTATCTCCGACCGTGACGCTCGTTTCACGTCACATTTCTGGCAATCATTGCAGAAATCCTTGGTACACGTTTGGATATGAGTACTGCATATCATCCACAGACGGATGGTCAGAGTGAGCGTACTATACAGACGTTGGAGGATATGCTACGTGCTTGTGTGATTGACTTCGGGAATAACTGGGAAATTCACCTGCCATTGGTGGAATTCTCTTATAACAACAGTTATCACACTAGTATACAAGCAGCACCTTTCGAGGCGTTGTATGGGAGAAAATGTCGATCACCGGTTTGCTGGGCAGAATTGGTGATAGTCAGATAACAGGTCCCGAGTTATTCATGAGACGACTGAGAAAATTATACAGATACGGAACCGTATGGCTGCAGCGCGAGACAGGCAAAAGAGTTATGCTGACAAGAGACGGAAACCCTTAGAGTTTCAGGTTGGTGACAAGGTTTTGTTGAAAGTCTCACCATGGAAAGGCGTAGTTCGGTTTGGTAAACGAGGAAAACTAAATCCGAGGTACGTTGGACCATTTGAGATTGTGGAAAGAGTTGGTCCAGTAGCCTATCGATTAGCCCTACCTGATTCGCTGAGCGGAATTCATGATGTATTTCACGTGTCAAACTTGAAGAAGTGCATAACTGATGAAACGACGGTCGTACCACTAGAAGAAATTCAGGTGGATGAACAATTGCGTTTTATTGAGGAACTAGTGGAGGTGATGGACCGTGAGGTGAAAACACTTAAGCAAAGCAAGATACCTATTGTTAAAATCCGTTGGAATTCGCGACGTGGACCGGATTCACATGGGAACGGGAAGATCAAATGAAGCTTAAGTACCCTCAACTATTCGAAGGAACGATGCCAGCAGACGAAGGTATTGATTTAAATTTCGGGACGAAATTTCTTTCAACATGGGGATGATGTGACAACTCATCCAAAACTCACACGATTTCGATTTCTGTGTGCCAATGCAGTAGACCAGTGATGGAAACCAGGATGGAACACTCTCACCATGTAACGCAATTTTCGGGACGAAAATTCTTTCAACATGGGGATAATGTGACATCCGGTAAATTTCCGTTACCAAGCTCCGTTAGTTCCGTTAAGTCTCGTATACACGTGTCGTGAGCACACACTAGTTGTCATTGAACGTTGGTGACTTATTAATAATGAATAATGTAATTTGTTATGAATCTAAATGATTATTTGAATATTGGGTTATGTTTATGTGTTTACACATTTATAAAAGGTTAATTAAAGAATTTATATCGCGTAACGCGGAAACGTGACTATTATTTGTATGTCTTGTGTTTTATAAAGATAAGATATATAATGATTTTCATAAGTTTATATCTTTATATTATGAAGTTAAAAACACTTTACGAAGAGTTTAGAGATTAGTTTTTATAAAATACAAATTACAAGGGTTAAAAGGGTAATTAGGTAAATTAAAATTAATTAAAACAACCCAAACCCTAGCCAACCCCCTTCGGCCGCAAACAACCTCTAAACACCCTCACCATTGCGAAATCAGCCAAGAAACGCAAGGGAACATGAAATTGGATCGATTTCAAGGCATATAACTTGTTGGAATCATCAATTACAAGCTATAACACGTTTAAAGGTTAGATTTTTCACGTTTTTGTGAGTTTTTGTTTAGGCCGAACCCTAATTCGTAAATTGACCTTCATGGGGTCGAAATTGATGTTGGTTGATGATGTTAACATGTTAGTTAGATTGTATACATGTTAGTTAACGTCGATTATGCAAGAATTCTATGTTTTTAGTGGTTGATCATGAACTTTGGGTATGAAACAAACCCTAATTCGAGATTGTTGTGATTATGCATGATGGATGATTGTTTGATGAATGTTTGATGATTATAGGTTGTATGAATGTTAGAATACATTGATTTTACAAGAAAGTTGGGATTTTGATGCATTGTTCATAGGTTACTAAGATACTAACTTTATTTGGCTTGTAGTAGTGATCTAGTGATGGATTGATGTTATGGATGAGTTCATGATGATAATTAGATGCTAGATTGTTGTTATGAATGCTAGAAATCTTTAAATTGATTATGTTGATCATAGCTTGCCAAAAGTAGAAACTTTTGTTTATGAAGATTGTTAGATTGGGATGTTTAAGTGTTGTTGATCATGTCTGGATGTTAGTATGAGCTTGAATTGGTATATTAGTGATGAATTCATGTATGCTTTGGATGTTTGATAGATTTTGGGATATTCTTTCCCAAAAGGAAACTTTATTTGTGTAAACGTTAAAGTATGATGTTATGATCATGTTTGGGATGATAGGAACTTGCTATTATGTTCAAGGATGGATTCTAGTGTGATAGAACGTGTTAAATTAGTTGTATGGCATGTTTGGATAATCATGGGTGATATTTGGAATGGTAATCATGTATGGTTTGGATGTTGTGTAGTAGTAGGACATCATGCTTGGGTCTGGTAATTGATTGTTGTGATGGTGAATGCAATGCATATGCTTAAATAATTTGATATCATTATACACGTGTGCGGATCTGAGGCCCCTACTTAGTAGGATTGGCAGGGTTTAGGATGTGATGTCGTGAGTGGCTTCACATGGCATGTGATGAATGGTTGAACCTTGTATGACATGTTAGTTGTATTGTAGCTAGTGGATATGTTAATGTTCTAGATTCGCATGACTTGTGTAGTACTTGATTGTATGATGATCTAAGTGATACACTGGTGATATAGCATATGTATGATACTATTGAATGTTAATCATGTATGTTGTATGTGCTCATTGGCTTTATTTGAATTATAACTCATAATGTCACCAACGGGTCAAACGGGTCACCTAGGTCAAACGTGTCTATTTGTCTGGAAGCATGAGTATTTGATTTTGGTATGATTAGGGTTTCACATGTCTTTTATTTACACGTACTTATGTACTCACATGATCTAGGTAACCTGTGAAGGTTGGCTATTCTCTCGTTTCTCAAAATAAACCCTAAGTATTTGCATACATCAGGTGAGTTCATGCCCCACTTTTTACTTAATATCTTTTGGGGGAGATAGCATACTGGTATTTATACGAACGCTTTTATGATCTAAGTTGTGTATAATATTAATATAGTGCTGTTTACCATGAAAAGTCCTCACACTTTTGAATTGTTAATATTTGATAGCGGGGAAACTTGGGTAGTACTACTGGGTCTGACGAGCCCCACCTGTGTGACTCGAGGTCAACCGGGTGCAATTTGTCCTATTGAACATTGTCACGACATGGTAAGTCGTGACAGGAGGCAACAACTATCACAGTCAGCTTCAATTGCAAAATCACTATGTATTAATATTTACTGATAATAGACTAGCTATCTATTACCATGCACTGCTTATATATATCACAATGTTTACATGTTTATTGAACTCAAACTCTTGAACTCACCAACCTATGTGTTGACATTTTAGTATGCTTTTTCTCAGGTCCTTAGCTTGCTTGCCATAGGAGCACTGCACGGTTCATTGCATTTTAAGACACTATGCTTCAAGACAAGTTGACATTTTAACAATTATAGTTTACTCTTTGGTTTGGCACTTGTTTTGCCATAAGTTATACTTTATTGACTTGGGTTGTTTTCAAAAACGCTTCCGCATTGTTTAAAGTTGGTATTTTGGTTAATTATGTTTAAATTATGGCATTTAGAGTCGTTCTGAGTAACTATGACTGTGATCCTGGTTTGTTCACACGCCTCGCGGTAAAACTCCGCAAGTGGATTTTGAGGGTGTGATAGAAATCTTCCAAAGCCAAGACCAATATCTTCCGAAGCCAAATATGAAGTCTTCTGAAGCCTTAGAGACAAAGTCTTCCGAAGCTTCAACTTATGAAGATAGATTCCTTCTGAAGACTTTTGACACATTCTTTATCTGATATACTTTTCCATAAAGCTGGACAACTTTCGCTGCATCTCTGTAAGGTCACCAACTTACATGAGTTGATGAAAAGGTCCATGCTTTTGGTAACTGTACATTGAGGTCTTGAGTTTGTAACTTTCTACTTTATGTACTTTATCATTTTTATAATAGATAAGGATGTGAACTATGGCATGTCATAGTCACTAGTCAAAAGGCAATCTGTCTTTTGACTCTACAATTGATTTTGTTTGTGTCTAGTCAATTGTATCCAGCTGGCTTTCAAAGTATAAGCGACTGTAGGATGTAGTATAAGTATCTCATGTTCTTGTATCTTTCTAATATGCTTTGTAACACTTGTAATAGAACTTGAGAAAGCAATATACTACAACCTTGAAAACCATCTCATTGTGTATTTTGCTCTTGTGTTCTGTCTCTCATATTACTTGTGTTCTTAGTGTCTTATTGGTTAATCTAGTCTTACTATTTGATTAGTTTGGTTAATCTCCTCTTTGTGTTGTTGTATTGTAATTGAACCCCTTCACTGGTCCTGCATTTGGTATCAGAGCTTTCCAGGCTCTTGATATAAGATCTCACCATCTTAAGATCCCTCACACACACAAATACTCAACTTTTCAAATGGCAGCCATTTCTAAGACTAATATGGAAACTGGAACCATGAACAAGTCCCCACTGATCACTCTTGATGAGTTTGATACCTGGTGTTTGAGAATGGAAGGTTTCATCAGGTCTCTGATTCAAGAATGTGGGAGTCTATTGAGAATGGACCTTTCATACCTAGCACCCCTTCTGCTACTAGTGCTAGTATGATCCCCAAGGATGTGGCTAACTACTCTGATGAAGATAGAAAGAGAGTAGAGATTGACAGAAAAGCCATGTCAATCCTTCAAACTGCCCTTCCAAACTCAGTGTACAAAGGTTTCAAGAAGTGCAAAACAACTAAGCAGTTGTGGGATGCACTGAAACTGATGTATGAGGGTTCCTCTGCAGCCAAGGAGAACAAGAAGGATCTTCTGAAGCAGCAGTTTGAAAACTTCACCTTCAAAACAGGTGAAACCATGACTCAGCAATACTTCAGGTATGTGAGATTGTGGATACCCTTGTGGAAGGAGGAGTTTCTCTTGAAAACAGAGACATTGTAAGAAAGTTCATGTCCTCACTTCCTAGGCAATGGACACACTACTGTGTGGTGATCAAGAGAACTAAAAATCTCAAAACTCTTACTCTGACAGAGTTATATGGGATTCTCAGTGAACATGCAAGGTTCATCTGGCAACTCCAACAATCAAATGGGTTCAACCCTACATGTGGTTGAAAGGGATAGCATAGAACCCAAACATCATCTCATATGCTACCCTGACAACTCACCAAAGGGTCCTTTCATCACCTTCCCAGAGACACCAAGGGAGAACTACACTTAAGGAAGCCCATTCCAAGAGACAAGTTCTTCTTAAGCTTTTGTGTATTCTGATGAAAGTTGTGGCAACTCTCTTTTTACTCTTGAAGACCTGGACTGTATTCATCCAGATGATCTGGAATACATGGAAATAGTCCAGCAGAAGGCTCTTCTTACTCACAGAGCCAAGAAGTTCTTCAAAAGGACTGGAAGAAAGTTTCCAAGCAATGCAACCAGTGGAAAGTTTGGCCTGGACAAAGGCAAAGTCAAGTGTTACAACTGTAACTTGATGGGCCACTTTGCCAAAGAGTGGAAGGCACCTAAAACAAGTGGTGGCCAAACACAGTCCAGACCTAACTACATTGACAAAGCTCTCCAGAATGAGAAGTCAAAGTAGCAAGCTACTGTTGTTGTTGAAGAAGGAGGCTTTGACTGGAGCTTTCAGGTGGAAGATGCTTCTCCAAACCAAGCATTGATGGCAGATCATGATGAAGCCAAGGTATTGGAACATCTCTATACTCCTGAATGCATTGCTAAAGTCAATCGATATAGGTCCTATAGCTTGGAGATAAGATCTGACCTTGAGTCCTTAAACATTTTAAAATCTGATTTTAGAAAGTCGGAAAATGATTATAAACTGAAGATAGAGGACCTAGAGAAAACCATTTTAGTTCGAAAACATGAACACACAGATTTTAGGACCCAAATCAAATATCTTATAACCAAGCTGACTGAGTGTCAGGCTGAGCCTGTAATCAGCAAAGCTAGGGCAGAAAGTGTTCTTGAAGAAAAGACCTTCAAGAACATGATATCCTCATCCCTACACAACAAGGTGTGCTATCAAAATAGGTAGGGACTGGGATCCAATGAGATTGCTCCTCCACACACAATCTTGTCTGTAAGACCTCCTAGGTGTGGAACTTATGAAGATGAGATTCCTCTCATAGATCTATGAGTGAAGAGGAAGTAGAAGGGATAGTGAAGAATTCCTCTAAGAAGAGTGAAGAGAAGGATTCCAAGAAGGGCCACTATCCTTCTGAGGAGAAGAAGAAGACTATGATGACCAAGTCCATGAGAAAGAACTTGATCAGAAAGAGCAAAAGAAAGGAAAGGAAGGCTCAAGAGATCAAGGCTATTTTTGACTCTAAGCAGAAACAAGTTTTTATATCTACAGGGTTTGAAGTAGTAAGGACTGAAGACATCAACCAAAACTCTTCTGCTAAGAGTTTTGGTTCTTGTTCAACTCATCTCAGTAACAAGAAGAAGACTGATCTACTGTGTATCACGGCTGCACAGCCTGGACCATCAAACTCCAAGAACAGTTCTCAGCCCAAAAGGACTGTCTCAGCATCTGCAAAGATGAAGGTGGAGAAAGGATGTGACCAAAGGCAGTCTTGTTCTCAGCTGAAGACTCTTGTGAAGAAAACATGGTATGTGTCATGTGTGAAAGTATCACTCACATTGCTAAGGATTGTCCTTACAATCCTAAAGGTATTGTCCATATGACCATGACAAAGACTTCAAAGGATCTCAAGAAGATTCAAGCTTCGAAAGGAAAACCTGTTTCCTTCGGAAGCTCCAGTCTAAGAAGAAGGCAAGTGGAAAATTACCCTCGGAAGAGAAGTGGTCTCGGAAGAAAGAAATTCTTCCGAAGCACTGAAGTCTGCTGCAGTGTCTGCAGAATCTTCTGAAGGTTCAGTCATCAAAACTCCGAAGTCCCAATAGGTTCCGATGTTTTGACGGTCAAGTCCAAGACTCCAAAGGTGGTGTGGAAGTCTAAGGAAGACCAAGTGACTGAGAATTCTTCATTAACAACAGCTCAAGATCCTTAGTACAACCATAGGATCTATTACTGTTGCATTACCTTCGTTAATGAACCCAAGCAAGCAAGGCTTCGGTTTCCAAATCTAACTAATCATTTTCTTTGTGCATGGACAGCTAAAGACAAACAAAAATGTCTGGATCATAGACAGAGGCTGTTCAAGGAACATGACAGGCAATAGGTGTCACACCCTCAAAATCCACGTGCGGAGTCTTACCGCGAGGCATGTGAACAAACCAGGATCACAGTTAATAGTTACTCAGAACGACTCTATATGTCACAATTAAAATAAAATCAACTAAAGTATAAACTTGAAACTGTGTGCAAGCGTTTTGTAAAACAACCCAAAGATATAAAAATGTATACTATGGCAAAACATGCGCCGACCCAAAAGAGTAAACATTAACCATTATAAACAGTAAAGATGTTGAAGACCGAGTCTTAGAATGCAAGTGAAACCATGTAGTGCTCCTAAAGGCAAGCAAGCTAATGACTGAGAATAGTATACTAAAATGTCAACACAATGGTTGGTGAGTTCAAGAGTGATATTCAAACATAAGCAGTTTAATAAAAGATATACAATTAGTGCATTGTAATAGATAGCTAGTCCATCAACAATAAATATTAACTCATAGTGATTTCGCAATTAAAGCTAACTGTGTTACGTTGTGCCTCCTGTCACGACTTAACAGGTTGTGACAATACTCAATAGGAAAAATTGCACCCGGTTGACCTCGAGTCACATAGGTGGGGCTCGTCAGACCCAGTAGTACTACCCAAATTTCCCCGCTATTCAATATTAACAATTCGAAAGTGTGAGGACTTTTCCATGATACAACACTATATTAATTATACACAACTTGAATATATAAAGTGTTTGTAGTTTACCAGTATGCTATCTCCCCAAAAGAGATTAAGTAAAGAGTGGGGCATGAACTCACCTGATGCGTAATAGATACTTAAAGTTTTACTTGACAGACAGAGTGGACAGCAGAGGTTACCTAGATCATATAAGTACATGAGTAGGTGTAAATAGAGAACATGTGAAACCCTAAGTACACTACAACCAAGGACTCAAGGTTTCAGAAAACAGACACGTTTGACCTAGTTGACCCGTTTGACCGTTGGTGACTTTATGTGTTGTAAACCACTCAAGCAATCATACACATATATCATACATGGTTAACATTCAAATGGATCATATGTATGCTACATTATCCAGGTGTATCACTTAGATCATCATAAAACCAAGTATCATACAAGTCATGCGAATCTAGAACATTAACATGTCCACTAGTTATAACATAACTAACATGCCACACAAAGATCAAATCACGCACCACATGCCATGTGAAGCCACTCACGACTTCCCATCCTAAGCCCTGCCAATCCTACTAAGTAGGGGCCTCAGTCGCACGCGTGTATGATGATCACATTCACATTCATTAACCATGTTCATTGCATTCAACATACACCACAACAATCAATTACCAGTCCCAAACATGATGTCTTAACTACTAACCAACATCAACATCTTATATGATCATCAAAGTCCAAACATCACCCATGATTATCCAAGCATCCTATAAAACTAATTTAACATGTTCTATCATATTAGAATTCATCCATGAACATACTAACATGCTCCTAACATCGCAAACATGTTCAAACTATCATCCTTCAAACTTTGTGCAAATAAAGTTTCCCTTTTGGGAAAGTACATTGCAACATCTATCAAACACTCAACGTATTCATGAATTCATTACAATTATACCATCTCAAGCTCATAACAACATCTAGACATGATTAACGATTGCTAATCATCATAACCCATTAATCATCATGAACAAAAGTTTCCACTTTTGGCAAGATATGAACAACAACATTCATTCTAAGATTTCTAGCATTCATATTAACAATCTAGCATCTAATTATCATCTGAACACATCAACCACATCAATCTATCATTAGATCATCATGTCATGGAAATAAAGTTACTATTATTTGTAACCTATGAACACCAACTTCAATTCATCAATTTCTTGCAAGATCAATGTATCCTAGCATTCATACAACCTACTAATCATCATACATTCATCAAACAACCATCAATCATACATAATCTTATCAATTTTGAATTAGGGTTTGCCTAGGATCAAAGTTCATGATCAATCCATTAAAAACATACATTCATGCATAATCAACGGTAAACAACATGTAGTCATCCAACTAACATACTAACATTATCAATGAACATCAATTTTGACCCCATGATCATACAAAACGAATTAGGGTTCGGCCACCATGAAAAAACCCACAACATGTAAAATCTAACCTTTAAACGTGTGTTAACTTGTAATTGATGATTCCAATGTGTAGTAATCCTTGAAATCGAAGAAATCCGAGGCTTTGATGCTTGTTCTTGGTCGCATTCTCAATGGTGAGGGTGTGTGAGGAGTGTTTGCGGCCGAATGGGGATGGGAATTAGGGTTTGGGTTGTTTTGTTTAACTTAATTTGCATAATTACCATTTAAACCCTTGTGTTTTGGTATTTTATAAAAACTAGACTTTAAACTCTTTGTAAAGTGTTTTTAACTTAATTATATAAAGATATAAACTAATGATAATCGTTATATATTTTATCTTTATAAACACAATACATACGAATAAATAGGCACGTTTCCACGTTACGCGATTAATTTCCTATTAACATTAAAACATGCAAACACGTAAACATAATACCATAATCGCATTGTCAATTAGATTATCATATATTTAACATTATTAATTATTATTAGGTCCCAACGTTAAACGACAACTAGTGTGTGCTTACGACACGTGTATGGAAGACTTAGCGGAACTAAGAGAGTTTGATAACAGAAATTTACCGGATGTCACATTATCCCCATGTTAAAAACATTTTCATCCTGAAAATTGCGTTACATGGTGAGAGTGTTAAATCACTAGTTTACTGCATTGGCACACAGAAATCGAAATCGAGTGAGTTTTGGATGAGTTGTCACATCATCCCCAAGTTGAAAGAAATTTCGTCCCGAAATTTAAATCAATACCTTCGTCTGCTGACATTGTCTTTTCGAATAGTTGAGGGTACTTAAGCTTCATTTGATCTTCTCGTTCCCATGTGAATTCCGGTCTGTCGCGAATTCCAACCAGATTTTGACAATGGGTGTCTTGCTTTGCTTATGTTTTCACCTCACGGTCCATCACCTCGACTGGTTCTTCGATAAAATGCAATTGTTCATCCACTTGAACTTCTTCTAGTGGTACGACCATTGTTTCATCAGTTATGCACTTCTTTAGGTTTGACACATGAAATACATCATGGATTCCACTTAGCGAATCAGGTAGGGCTTGGCGATAGGCCACTAGACCTATTCTTTCCTCTATTTCAAATGGTCCAACATACCTCGGATTTAGCTTCCCTCGCTTACCAAACCAAACTACGCCTTTCCATGGTGAGACTTTCAACAAAACCTTGTTACCAACCTGAAACTCTAAAGGTTTCCATCTCTTATCAGCATAACTCTTTTGTCTGTCTCGTGCTGCAGCCATACGGTTTCGTATCTACACAATCTTCTCGGTTGTCTCATGAATTAACTCGGGACCTGTTAGCTGACTATCACCTATTTCTGCCCAGCAAACCGGTGATCTACATTTTCTCCCATACAGCGCCTCGAAAGGTGCTGCCTGTATGCTAGTATGATAACTGTTGTTATAAGAAAACTCCACCAATGGCAGGTTAATTTCCTAGTTATTCCCGAAGTCAATCACACAAGCACGTAGCATATCCTCCAACATTTGTATGGTACGCTCACTCGGACCATCTGTCTGTGGATGATAAGCAGTACTCATATCTAATCGTGTACCCAAAGATTTCTACAATGATTGCCAGAAATGTGACGTGAAACGAGCGTCGCGATCGGAAATAATTGAGATCGGTACACCATCTCTCGAAATGATCTCTTTAAGGTACAATCGAGTTAATTTCTCCATCTTATCCATTTCCCTAACTGCAAGGAAGTGAGCAGACTTTGTCAATCGATCCACAATAACCCATATCGTGTCACAACCAGTATTAGTCCAGGGTAACTTAGTAATAAAATCCATGGAGATCTGTTCCTATTTCCACATTGGTATCTCAGGTTGTTGTAACATTCTAGATGGTTTTGATATTCCACTTTTACTTTGAGCAGTCAAACACTTGCTCACATACGTAGCTACATCCGCTTTCATGTTAGGCCACCAGTAGTGCGCCTTTAGGTCATGATACATCTTGTCGGATCCAGGATGTATAATACTTCGATTTGTGTGCCTCGCTCATAACTAAATCTCTCAGATTTCCATAGACAGGTACCCAAAGTCTATCCATGAAATATCGAATTCCATCCTCTTTCACCACCAACTGTTTATCCATTCCCCTTAACGACTCAGAACCCACCATTTTCTGCTTTTAAGGCTTCTATTTGTGCCTCCTTAACTTGTTCGGGCAGTTGGGTACTGATCGTAAGCTGTAAAGCTCACACCCGTCTGGGTTTAGCTGTTTCCTTCCTACTTAAGGCATCGGAACTACGTTCGCCTTTCCCAGATGGTACTTAATAGCGCAATCATAGTCGTTTAGTAGTTCCACCCAACGTCGTTGCCTCATATTCAACTCTTTTTGCTCGAAGATATGTTGAAGACTCTTGTGATTGTAGATAGTGCATTTGGTACCGTACAAGTAATGTCTCCAAATCTTTAAGGCAAAAACCACTGCACCCAATTCTAACTCAGGGTGGTATAGTCTTCTTATGAACCTTTAGTTGTCTCGAGGCGTAGCTATCACCTTTTCTCGTTGCATCAAGACACAACACCCAATCCTTGAATGGATGCATCACAATACACCACAAAATCATCCGTTCCCTCTGGTAGTGCTAATATCAGGTAGTACAGAGTTTTTGTTTTAACAATTGAAAAGCTTATTCTTGGCTCTCACTCCATTTGTATGTTGTTCCTTTGTGAGTCAAGGCCGTGAGAGGTTGTGCGACTTTAGAAAATCCTTCTATGAATCGTCGGTAATATCATGTTAATCCCAGAAATTGTCTTATCTCACTCGGCGTTTTGGGTGTAGTCCAATTCTTTATCGCCTCAATTTTGGCAGGATCAACATGTATCCCTTCTCATTAACAATATGACCTAGAAATTGCACTTCTCTTATCCAAAAGTCACACTTTGAGAATTTGGCATACAACTGCTCATTTTTCAATAGTTCTAATGATCATTCGTAAGTGCTCTTCATGATCCTCCTTGGTCCTAGAATATATCAGTATATCATCGATAAACACAATGACGAACTGATCAAGATAGGGTTTGCACACGCGGTTCATGAGGTCCATGAACACAGCAGGTGCATTAGTCAACCCAAAAGGCATGACCAAGAACTCATAATGACCATAACGAGTACGAAACGCAGTTTTGGGAATGTCTTCTTCTCGGATTCTAAGTTGATGATAACCGGATCTCAAGTCAATTTTCGAATAATAGCCCGATCCTTGAAGCTGATCAAACAAGTCGTCGATATGAGGTAAAGGGTATCGGTTCTTGACTGTTACTTTGTTTAACTCTCTATAATCGATGCACATCTGGAATGTGCCATCCTTCTTTTTAACAAAAAGAACAGGAGCTCCCCAAGGTGATGTGCTAGGTCGAATAAAGCCCTTATCTAAAAGCTCCTGAAGTTGTGATGACAACTCTTGTAGTTCGTTCGGTGCTAATCGATAAGGTGCCCTAGTAATCGGGGCTACGCCGGGAGTCAACTCAATATGGAATTCCACTTGGCGATGAGGTGGTAATCCAGGAAGATCCTTTGGAAACACCTCTGGAAAATCACGCACTATGGGAATATCCTCCATTCTCCTTTCTTCCGCTTGCTTATCGGTTACGAGTGCTAGAATAGCCACACAACCCTTTCGTAATAACTTTTGGGCTTTCATGTATGAGATGATGCCTATCACATCACCACTCCTATCACCTCTGACTATAAGGATTTTGTCACCAACAGAATTCGTATGATCTTCTCATGACATATGGCTTCCGCTTGCTTGCTAGAGAGCCAATCCATGCCTATTACAACATCAAAACTCCCCAGCGTAACAGGCATAAGATCTATAGCGAAAGTATGACCAGCAAGTTCTATCTTACACTCTTTAAGGATATGCATTACATGGATCTGTTTACCATTGGCTAATTCCACGGTGTATTTAGATTCTAAAGCAGAGGCTATATCACTTAAAAGACTACAGAACTTTAAGGACACGAAACTCCTATCGGCTCCAGTATCGAATAGTACCGTAGCAAAACAACCATTAACAGAGAACCTACCAGTAACAGTTGTGGGATCATTTAGAGCCTCACCTGAGCCAATGATGAAGGCTCTCCCCTTGGCTCCATCTTTGTTGCCGCCATTACCAGTACCATTGCCACCGTTGTTGTTATTACCTTTGTTGTTGTTGTTGTTGTTGTTATTGTTGTTGTTGCCATTACCATTTCTCCTTAGTTGTGGGAAGTTTTGCCTGTAATGCCCTTCTTTCCCACATTCAAAACAACCTTTGGGAGTTTCCTGAGGTTGTTGTGGCCTCCTTACCAGCTCACCATGACAATCCTTAGCAGCGTGTCCAATTTTTCCACAGTGTTGACACTTGAAGTTATCACACCTTCCCACATGATAGTAATTACACCGAGTGAACTTTGGATGTCTACCACCATAACCACTGGGTCCTTGATTCTTTGCAGCCGTTTGGTTGAAGTTACGGTTATTATCAAACCTCCATTGTTGCTGAACTGGCTATTGTTGCTGTTGAGGTTGAGATTGACCGCTAGAAGATGATGATGCTTTGGTGTTGTTGGCACTATCCCACTTTCTTTTGTTGTTGGGCACGCTTGCCACAGCACCCCGCTTGGGTAGACGTCCTTACTCCCGGCTTGGTCAGTTAGCTTATGAGCTAACTGGATGGCTTGTTGAATTGTGGTTGGGTTAGAAGCAGTTACCATACTTTGAATTTTGGGTACTAATCCCCGTATGTAATGCTCCACCCTCTTATGCACTTCATTCACCATTCTCGGGCACAAAGTTGCTAGTTCACAGGTTCTGGTGGTGTAGGCCTCGATTTCCGAGCCCTGCATCTTCAGTTGCCAGAACTCCATCTCTAGCTTCTACACTTCATTGCGAGGATAGTACTCCTCAGTCATCATTGTTTTGAACTCATCCCATGGAAGCCCATTCGCCATCACTTGTCCTAACATCTGGACTTGCACGTTCCACCAAGACAGAGCAGGACCCTCTAAAGTCCCGGTGGCATACTTCACTTGATCAGCAGGTGGACAGTTGCATTTGGAGAAGACAGACTCAGTCTTCTTGAACCATCATACAAGCCCTACAGCACCTTCTGTACCGTTGTAGGTGTGTGGTTTACAGTGCATAAAGGACTTGTAGGTACACACCGGTGGTCCTGTTTTAACACAACACCCATTAATTAGACATCCCATACAGTTATGAAGGATATCAAATTTATCTTTCTATCATTGTTTACCTGCTCGCTGACCCGCCTGGGCAGCAGCACCCTGAACATGCTCGTTAATTAGAGCAGCTAATTCTACGAGGGTCATGTTAATAGCACCACCTCCCTGTTCTCCAGTGCCACGTCCATGTCCGCGTCTACGTCCACGTCCACGGGCGTCCATTCTTTTCACTTTACATTCACAAATACAATAATGAGTAAAATCAAACACATTTATCTTATTGAAGTATAGTAAATAAAATAAAAGAAATAATGAATCATCACAACCACAACATTCATAACAAAAATGATAACCAAAGTAAATAACTTGTAAATGAGTCACAATGTATTTATTAATGTCAATATTTAAGTTTGTCGTTCATGTGGGAAAACAACCCTTCCCACATAGGTTTCAAAAATAAAAACACTACATAGTCTAAGTCATATAAAGAAAGTCAATCGACAACATCTGACCCACCACTGTCATCCTCCATCTCCACCGGTTCCTCCTCCTCGGTTCCTCCTCGGATCCACATCCTCTGGGTCTGCTGCAGGAGAGGAGCTATAGCAATCTGAAGCGCTGCTAGTTGGGCTTCTAAGATAGCAATCCTATTATCGGCTATGGCGTCCGGCTGTTCACGAGCAATCACACGCCCTCTGAGTGCTATGAGACCATCTTCCATGTGGTGACACCCGTTTAGGGTCTTCCCGTGTTGCTCCTCGAGTTCATCCATTTGATGTCTCAGTTTGTACACCTCATGCTGCAGTGTACAGAAATCACCCGTGAGCCGCCTGACTCGATGCTACTCAGTGTCCAGTGCAGCCACCAGTGCAGCAATCAGTTGCTCGTTGGACTGCACCATCAGTGGGAGTGAAGGCATTGGTTGATCGGCGTTGTTCCTAGTCCTGGGCCTCGGGACAGGTATGCGCTCCCTATACATAATATGATCAAAGAATCTAGGATAGAAACTCTAGTCTGATGGAGGGTCGCGCTTCATCAGTGCAAAAGGTTGATCCCAGTCAATCTCCCTTCGAGGATAAGCTAGGTCAGGGGCCAATCGAGCCATTGTCAGGTACAGGTGCGGGAGGTGGGGATTCCGCTCGTGAAGGTGATTCAGGTCGCTTACCCGGAGCTCTCGATGACGATGCCATGCTGCAAAGAGTGTGATATGTATGCCAACGAGTATACAGTAGATGAGAATAATGCACAGGTAACTAACTAATTATGTGCGGTTATAGTCTAGTGTGTATGAAACCTAGTTCCCTATAACTAGTGGCTCTGATACCAATCTGTCACACCCTCAAAATCCACGCGGGAGTCTTACCACGAGGCGTGTGAACAACCAGGATCACAGTCAATAGTTACTCAGAACGACTCTATATACCATAATTAAAATAAAATCAACCAAAGTATAAACGTGAAACTGTGCGGAAGCGTTTTGTAAAACAACCCAAAGAAATAAAATGTATACTATGGCAAAACATTTGCTGACCCAAAAGAGTAAACATTAACCATTATAGATGTCTTGAAGACCGAGTCTTAGAATGCAAGTGAAACCATGTAGTGCTCCTAAAGGCAAGCAAGCTAATGACCTGAGAATAGCATACTAAAATGTCAACACAATGGTTGGTGAGTTCAAGGGTGATATTCAAACATAAGCAGTTTAATAATAGAGATATAGAAGTAGTGCATTGTAACAGATAGCTAGTCCATTAACAATAAATATTAACTCATAGTGATTTCGCAATTGAAGGTGACTGTGTTACGTTGTTGTCTCCTGTCACGACTTAACAGGTCGTGACAATGTTTAATAGGACAAATTGCTCCCGGTTGATCTCGAGTCACATAGGTGGGGCTCGTCAGACCCAGTAGTACTACCCAAATTTTCCCGCTATTCAATATTAACAATTCGAAAGTGTGAGGACTTTTCCATGATATCAACACTATATTAATATTATGCACAACTTGAATATATAAAGTGTTTGTAGTTTACCAATATGTTATCTCCCCCAAAAGAGATTAAGTAAAGAGTGGGGAATGAACTCACCTGATATGCGTAATAGATACTTAAATTTTTACTTGACAGACAGAGTGGACAGACAACCTTCAGAGGTTACCTAGATCATATAAGTACATGAGTACGTGTAAACAGAGAACATGTTAAACCCTAAGTACACTACAACCAAGGACTCAAGGTTTCATAAAATAGACACGTTTGACCCAGTTGACCCATTTGACCCGTTGGTGACTTTATGTGTTGTAAACCACTTAAGCAATCATACACATATATCATACATGGTTAACATTCAAATGGATCATATGTATGCTACATTATCCAGGCGTATCACTTAGATCATCATACAACCAAGTATCATACAAGTCATGCGAATCTAGAACATTAACATGTCCACTAGTTATAACATAACTAACATGCCACACAAAGATCAAATCACGCACCGCATGCCATGTGAAGCCACTCATGACTTCCCATCCTAAACCCTGCCAATCCTACTAAGTAGGGGCCTCAGATTCGCACGCGTGTATGATGATCACATTCACATTCATTAACCATGTTCATTGCATTCAACATACACCACAACAATCAATTACCAGTCCCAAACATGATGTCTTAACTACTAACCAACATCAACATCTTATATGATCATCAAAGTCCAAACATCACCCATGATTATCCAAGCATCCTATACAATTAATTTAACATGTTCTATCATATTAGAATTCATCCATGAACATACTAACATGCTCCTAACATCGCAAACATGTTCAAACTATCATCCTTCAAACTTTGTGCAAATAAAGTTTCCCTTTTGGGAAAGTACATTCCAACATCTATCAAACACTCAATGTATTCATGAATTCATTACAATTATACCATCTCAATATCATAACGTCTAGACATGATTAACAATACCTAATCATCATAACCCATTAATCATCATGAACAAAAGTTTCCACTTTTGGCAAGATATGAACAACAACATTCATTCTAAGATTTCTAGCATTCATATTAACAATATAGCATCTAATTATCATCATGAACACATCAACCACATCAATCTATCATTAGATTATCATGTCATGGAAATAAAGTTACTATTATTAGTAACCTATAAACACCAACTTCAATTCATCAATTTCTTGCAAGATCAGTGTATCCTAGCATTCATACAACCTACTAATCATCATACATTCATCAAACAACCATCAATCATACATAATCGTATCAATATTGAATTAGGGTTTGCCTAGGATCAAAGTTCATGATCAATCCATTAAAAACATACAATTCATGCATAATCAACGTTAAACAACATGTATTCAATCTAACTAACATGTGTTAACTTGTAATTGATGATTCCAATGTGTACTAATCCTTGAAATTGAACAAATCCGAGGCTTTGATGCTTGTTCTTGGTCAAATTCGCAATGGTGAGGGTGTGTGAGGAGTGTTTGCGGCCGAATGGGGGTGGGAATTAGGGTTTGGGTTGTTTTGTTTAATTTAATTTGCATAATTACCATTTAAACCCTTGTGTTTTGGTATTTTATAAAAACTAGACTTTAAACTCTTTGTAAAGTGTTTTTAACTTAATTATACAAAGATATAAACTAATGATAATCATTATATATTTTATCTTTATAAAAACACAAGACATACGAATAAATAGGCACGTTTCCACGTTACGCGATTAATTTCCTAATTAACATTTAAAACATGCAAACACATAAACATAATACCATAATCACATTTTCAATTAGATTATCATAAATTTAACATTATTAATTATTATTAGGTCACCAACGTTAAACGAAAACTAGTGTGTGCTTACGACACGTGTATGCAAGACTTAACGGAACTAACGGAGTTTGATAACGGAAATTTACCGGATGTCACAATAGGTCACTACTCCAGAACTTTGAAAGGATTGATGGAGGACCAGTTGCTTTTGGAAGGAATGAAGGTGGTTACATTTCTAGAAGGGGCATGGTCACAAATGGTAAGCTCAGCATTGAAAATGTAAACTTTGTCAAAGAGCTTGGGTACAATCTTCTGAGTGTATTCCAATTTATGATCAGAGTCATAACATGCTCTTTACTGAGCATGAGTGCATTGTTCTCAAGCCTGGTGTTGTCATTCCTCACGAGCACATTCTACTTAGAGCCCCTAGGAAAGGGAACATGTACAAGATGGATTTGCAAGAAACATCTCCCTCTGGAGAAGTTTTATGCTTTTTGTCTAAAGCCAATAGTGATGAGTCTTTCGTATGGCATAAAAGAATATACCATGTAAACTTTAAGAACATGAATAAATTAATTAAGAATGATTTGGTAATTGGAATACCAAAGAAGAAGTTTACAAGTGATGACCATTATGTTGCATGCCTGAAAGGGAAGTAACATAAGGTATCTCACAAGCCTAAGGAAAGGAACTCCATCACTACGCCCCTACACTTGTTACATATGGATCTCTTTGGCCCCACCAGTGTAATGAGTCTAGGAAGGACCTCTTATTGTTTAGTGATCACAGATGACTTTATAAGATTCACTTGGGTCTTCTTCCTTAGAACTAAGGATGAGACTCCTAAGATTCTGAAGAATTTCATCTTAAAGATTGAGAATCAATCTGATCATAAGGTCAAGATCATAAGATGTGATCAAGGAACTGAATTTAAGAACTCAATCCTTGATACATTTTGTGATGAAAAGGGTATTACAAGACAATACAGTGCTCCCAGGACTCCTCAGCAGAATGGTGTTGCTGAGAGGAGAAACAAGACACTGATTGAAGCTACAAGAACCATGTTGTTTGACTCTAAGCTGCCCATCACCTTCTAGGCAGAGGCAGTCAACACTGCCTGCTATCAGAATAGAGTTTTAGTGGTCAAGACTCATGGAAAGACTCCTTATGAACTTTGGCACAAGAGGAAACCTTTCATTGGTTTTCTTAGGTCATTTGGATGTCCTTGCACCATCTTGAATACTAAAGATCAAAATGCCAAGTTTGCTGAGAAATCAGATGATGGACATTTTGTTGGATACTCTTCTCAAGCTAAGGCTTATAGAGTATACAATCTTAGAACTAAAATTATTGAGGAGCCAGCCAATGTGTCTTTCAATGAACACACACCCTATGTGGTTGGTTTTGGTCCCAATTGGCTATTTGATCTTGATTTAGTTACCAACTGTTTTAACAAATCTTGTGAGAATGTTTCAGGATCTGCAGAAAATTTAAATACAGGTGATCCTGATCCAATATTTGGCTAAGAAGACCTTCAACTCACACATCTTCAGCTCCAGTTGGAACTACTTCTGCTAATGAGGTTTCTATCAGCACTACAATGACAAACTCAGCTGATACATCTGGGGTGCCTTCATATTTCCAGCTTAGAGGCTTCACAACCAGATAAGAACATCTCAATTGTGGAAGACAACAATAGTGGTGGTGCCAGTGATCAAGAATTTCTTGATGCTACTAAGCACACCATAGATGAGAACATTAATGATGTCACACATTGCTTGGATCAAGTTTCTCTTGAAAAGTGTGCTGATGTGGTGGGAGAAACATCTATGCCAGATCTAAATTTATCTAGTTTAGATCTTTCTCGACAACTTGTTGTGATCCCACAGCTTAGGATCCACAAGTCTCACCCCATTACAAACATCATTGGAGATATTGTCATAGGGGTAAGAACAAGAGGACAAACCCATGAAGCAAATGTTTGTCTTCACTCTTATTTACTATCCCAGATAGAGCCAAAGAAAGTTAATGAGGCTCTAAAGGATGGAAGTTGGGTTGAGGTTATGCAACAAGAGCTGCTTCAATTCAAAAGGTAGAAAGTTTGGAACCTTTGTCCTCTTCCCTATGGGAAGACTACCATTGAAACAAAATGGGTGTTTAGGAACAAGAAAGATGATAGAGGCATCGTCATCAAGAACAAAGCTAGACTAGTTGTTCAAGGGTACACACAAGAAGAAGGGATTGACTACACTGATGTCTTTGCTCTGGTAGCAAGATTAGAAGCTGTTAGGATATTCCTGGCATTTGCTGCATCCAAGAACTTCAATGTCTTTCAGCTTGATGTAAAATGTGCTTTTCTGTATGGAGTGATTGATGAAGAGGTATATGTCAAATAGCCACCTGGTTTTGTAGATCCTGATCATGTTGATTATGTCTGCAAGCTTGACAAAGCTCTTTATGGGCTGCATCAGGCACCCAGGAAATGGTATGAGACACTATCTGAGTATCTTTGTAAACATGAATACAGGAGAGGTACTATAGATGGAACTCTCTTCATCAAAGGACAGGGAATGACATATTGCTAGTTCAAGTGTATGTGGATGACATCATCTTTGGTTCAACTAATCCAAAGCTCTGTAAAAACTTTGAGAAGCTGATGAAAGATAGATTTGAAATGAGTGCCATGGGGGAACTCAATTTCTTCCTAGGAATTCGAGTGAAGCAAGTTGAAGATGGCATCTTCATAAGTCAGTCAAAGTAGGTTCAGGACATACTCAAGAGATTCAACATGACTGATTGTAAGATTGCTAAGACACCATAGCCAAAAACCACTCCCTTAGACCAGATCTTGAGGGGGAGTGTGTAGATAAACACTTATACAGGGCTATGATTGGGTCTCTTATGTATCTTACTACTAGCAGGCCTGATATTATGTTTGCTACATGTATTTGTGCAAGATATCAAGCCAACCCCAAGATGTCTCACCTCATACTATCAAGAGGATTCTTAGATACCTCAAAGGTGCCTCAACACTTGGTTTGTGGTACCCAAAGAATCCTGACTTCAATCTATATGCTTATACTGATAGTGATTATGGTGGTTGCAACATGACTGCAAAGTCTACATCTGGGGGATGTTAGTTCCTTGGTGGAAGGGTTGTCTCATGGCAATGCAAGAAACAATCCTGTATCTATGAATCAACCACTGAAGCTGAATACATTGTTGCTGCAAGTTGCTGTGCTCAAGTGCTTTGGATTCAGAATCAGATGCTGGACTATGGGTTAAACTTCAAGGAGACTCTCATTCATATAGACAACAACAGTGCTATCTCAATCACAGAGAATCATGTGCAACACTCAAGGACCAAACACATCAATATCCGGTATCATTTAATAAGAGATAACTATGAAAAGGGATTAGTTAAACTAGTCAAAGTTCATACAGATGAACAATATGCTGATCTATTTACAAAGGCTTTTGATGAACAGAGATTTAAATACCTAATATCAGCTATTGGGATGATCAACTTTGAGTAGACCTTTCTTAAAACTAATTCTTATTATTTCTTAAAATATGTGTGTCCTAAGTTGTCTAGTTCATCACTTTCATAAGCTCATGTTTTCTTCGGATGAAAATATCCTTTTGAAGACTTTCCTTAGATTTTTGATAATTTTTTATCCTTCGGAAGTTATGCTTTTAACTTCAGAAGCAAATCATGCCTTCAAAATACATAACTATCTAAGAAATTTACCTTCGGAAGAAGTTTTCAATCTATCTTCCGAAGCTTAAATACTTGTCTCAGACACTTATTCATTTTTAAGGACTATTTTCTTCCGAAACAAAATCAACTCTCGGAAGCTTTGTTGTTTCGTATACAAAGCAATCAAGTTTTAATTTCTCTTCCGAAAAAAAATTCTCAAAACTCTCAGGAAAATCTTCCAAAGTCATTTTAGCTTCGGAAGCTTTTTAATTAAAACTTTTGAAGATAATTAACCTTCGGAAGCTTTTTAAATTCCAAGAAAACTACTTTTAAGTAAACTACTTTTTCAGAGGTGGGACCGACATCCGGATTTCAAAGTTTATCCTCTTTCATTAAACTTTATCTGAAATCCTTTTCATATATAAACCCAACAGTTTCCCCCTCTTTCTATCATCTGTTCTTCCTCCAAACCTAAAACCCAAATTTCTCTCTGAAATTTCTTTCTTCCTTCTTTCTTCATCTTTAAGCTACCTCACAATGGCCAATCTCGCTCACAGAAATGATCCCAACTTTACCATGCAGCTACACAGGCAACATAATCAGGTTGATCTATTAAGCTTTGAGAAAGATCCTCATTTCTCAGAGGTTTGTCGATTCTTAGCTTTGTCCAACTACTTCACCTCCCTAACCATGATCCTCCACTCTATAGGATCATCTGCTTGAATTTTGGAAAACCTGCCAAGAGGTTGTCATGGATAGGGAGAAGGCACTATCTGCCATAGTGCAGGGGAGAACAGTCTTCATCACTCCGACCATCATCAACATGCATCTTCAGCTGGATGATGAAGAAGGTGAGGTGTTCTTCCCAAAGGAAACTATTAATCATTCCTTTGAGCAGATAGGATATAAGGGAGATTTCTCTATAAAGACCTTTAGGAAAGGGAAGGTCTTATCCCAATGGAGATTCCTGCTCCATGTGGTCATCCATAGCTTATCAAACAAGCATGGTGGATTGGACCAGATTCCTAAGGATCTCTCCTTCATCATCCATGGAATGATTTAGGGGGTCAAGTTCAGGTATTCTCAGTTTGTTTATACCAACTTGCTTGCTAACTTAGACTCCTTAGAATATTACATGTTTTCTACATATGTACAGTACATTCTTAACTGTGAACTGAGTTAAGGGAAATAGGTAACATTCTTAAACTGGGATAGATGAAGCCTGACATCTTTAAAATACTGAGAAAGCCCACTGTTGGCTTCTCTAGGGTAGAAACAGCCCTAGTCCCAAAAATGTTAGAGCTCATTGCTCAAGATGACAACCTAGCAACACAAGCTAGTGTTGAACCCACACCTACTATTTCCCTACCACCTCAACAGCCTCAAATCACCCTCACTTACCAAATAAAATCCAAACGAACCCCTGCTCAGACTATTTAGTCTGTGGAGGCCCCCATACACTTACCCACATAGGAGGAAGTGGACACTAGAGCTCCCACTTCTCCTGAGGAGCAGACCACTCCCATCTCTTCAAGGATCAGTTCTGAGGTTCCTCATGCTCAGGCTGATGAGCTTATTAGCCCAACTACCTTAAGCCATCACCTTGAGTCTCAACACTCAAGTGATCAACCTTGTGGGGACATTTACCATCCCTAGCCTATAGATCTCAACTAGCCATTCCCAACCTTGATTTCTATACTGATGAAGATCTAGGTTTCAGTGAGTACCATGATTCTCTCTTCTTTTCCCCTACTCAAAGAGAGATAGTGCTTTTGAGGCTCCTATTTCTAGCACCCATCAATCACCTAATACTGAGGTGGACACTTCTGAACCTGTTCAGGATGTCCATATGGAAGAGGCTCTCACTTCTGAGAGTGGTTACATCATTAAGACCTCAACCATGCAACTCAGTCCACTGTCATATCAACTGAGACAGCCAGTGAGCAAAGGAAAACTAGCAGCCAAGAACCTCAAGCTGGTGGTGAGACTGAGGACTTTGGTCCAATCATCTCATCCCCTACTGATTCTTCTGATGAAGATGAGGGGAATCTAAGACCAAAGGCGCACAAACTGTCTAAAACATGCACTTATTTAGTCTCAAAGGTAGTCACCTTGAATCTCAGGTGACTACCTTATACAACAGGATCAATGATCAGCAACTTGAGATTTCATATCTTGAGGAAAAACTAGCCAGGAGACCCTTAAGAAGAGCTCAACCAGGAACACAAGAACTTGTGGATATGATTGACCTATCTTCCAGCTCACCTATGCAAGTGGGTGATGCTACCAAAAAGGGGAGAAAGTCATTACAGCTACAGAACCTAGGAGTTCTTCAGAGAGAGTGGACATTGAGGACTCACAATCCTCACTTGCAATTATGCATTCTCAGCAACCTCCTTAAATTCACATTGATGTGGACTACACAGACTCCTTCATACAGAGTCCGTTTGAGGATGGGATACCAAGGGCTATGTCATCTTCACCATCTTCCAATCACATCATTGGTGGAGGTATGACAGCATTAGGAAAGCCCTAATCATCATAAGAGTTCAAGGACATCAAGAAGTCTTAAATTTTCAAACTTTGAACTACTATGATGGTCTAGATCTAGTCAACATGCCACTTGTCAATCCAAGCAAATCCAGACAAGCTGACAGATTGGCTCAAAGAATCCAAGACAGGATCACTGCAGAGTTCAGCTTCAGAAGGAGACTTAGGCAATTAAGCAATGCCATCGGTCATTGGATGTTGAGGCAAACCCTAAGATTAGTTTCATAAGGGAAACCTTGACTGAAGGCGCAGTGGCAGAACTTGAGAGCCCTGTCTCATTATCATCAACTACTGTAGAGATTCATATTCCTTTTGAGACACCCGCTGGTGAAGATGCTTCTCAACCTCTCTCTGGCCAGAGCTCAGAAGCTGCATCAAGCAATGAAGGCCAAGCTCTCTCCACCCTGAGTCATAAAGGTCTGTGAGTGATAAAGGAAAAGAAACATGACATCTGAGGAGATTGAGGAGGAGAGAGAGAGAGAGAGAGGAAAAGGAGGCTGGGGGAAGAAAGTTCCTTTACTGAGTCTTTAAGACTCATGGAGTCTGCTATCAGGGCTGCCCCCAGACCAGATACTCAGAATGATGAGTTAAGGGCAGTCAGGATAAATTATCTACAGACAAGGAACTATGACATAGACAGTGTCATTTCTCTCCCCTTAGATGAGTTGAATGAACTGGTTGACCTGGAAAGGTCAAGGGAGAAGAAGGAGGCAGATGATACAGAGCTTCTAGTACAAATAAAAGAAGAGAGAAGAAAGAAAAGATTGTACAAACATGTGCCTACCCTCTTCCCAGTTCAAGAAAGTCCTGCACAAAAGGATGTGGTTCAACAAGAACCTCAAGTAAATAAAGAAGAAGATAGGATCAAGATGATAAACTACTTGAGTGCCACAGGCCTCTATCAGGCAAAAGCACTTCTTCCCTTGTCCTATGACTATGTTGAGTTTGAGTACTTAAAATGTAATACCCAAAATAAAAGTGAAGGGGGTTAATGGTATTTAACCCATTTATTAAAGGGTTATTTTTATCATATGGGTAAATTTATAAGAAGAAGAATAATAATAATAGATCATATATATTACAAAAGAGGGGAAACCAGGATTTTGCAGCCACGTTTCTAGAGTTCATCCTTTTGTACACCACTTGTCTACTTCTTCTCTCTACACGTTTCATCATCTTGTGCACCTATAAAGTGCTCGAGTACCATGAATCATCTTCTTGATATCTCTGCGATTTCATATTCACATCAGGAACTAGCAAAGTTCTTTAAAGAGTAATCGATTGAAGGTTTTTGGAGAGCTTTAAGGCTAAAATCAGCCCTATGGATCTCAAGAATAGTAGTGACAGATAAGGGGGAGGCCTGCACATCTCTTGGTAAGATTAATTCAACCAAAAAGTTTCATATTAATAGGAATTAGGGTTTTTCTAATCATTTGGCAGAAGACTTTTTATGAACATTAAAGTTGAAGCTGTTACAACTCCTTTCTTTGTTAAGCAGAGATCTTCCATCTTAATTTAGGATTTCAATCAAGGGCTCAAAGTACTGAAGAATCACTTTACAAACTAAAGTTTGGTGGCTATTTAGTAAGCTAATACCAAGGCTTTTTAATATGTAATAATAAGGATCTTAAGTGTTTTGAGGAGAATTAGACACATTTAAGTGATAATTGGGTTATGAACTTTGATATTCAGTTGCAAGATAACATATTAGAGTGAATTTCTTTTTATACTTCACTCTATATATATATACTAGTAATTAGTTTTCTTGAAAGGAAGTTGAAATAGAAATGGAGATTATATGCTTTTTAATATAAATGAGGATTTAATATCAACTATGGTTTTATGCATAAGTCCTTTGTTAACATAATATCCTTGAACTCATGGTTTTGCAAGTATATTTTGATTATATATATCTTTTATATAAATTGGGTTATTTCTTTTAAGCATTGTATTTAAATAAACAATAGAGTTCATGATGTATACATCAGTATATTTTCAAGTTTATGAACTTATAACCTGTACATATTTTTCTAAATATATTTAGTTTTAGTGGGTGCTATAGTTCTCCCTTATTAAGTCAAACTAAGATTTATAGGTTTGGGTCACTTGTATAGACTATATGTTATGGAAGAGTATGCCTTAAGTGTATATATATGTATTTATATTGTAATGTAGCTTTGATCCGTTAAGCGATTATTTGCTTATTTGACTTGCTTTAAGGAAATCAAAATACGTCTAGACAAGGTGAGTTCATGTTAACTACTTTTGAAATAAGATATTTATGAATTTTACTTTTGGTGAATTTGTATCTTGAATCTATGCATTGCTTAATTCAAATCACATATTTCGGATATATATATATATATATATATATATATATATATATATATATATATATATATTATATATATAGCGGATCCGGTATATACACGTGGTGGTGGCCAATTTATTCAGTGTTATGTTTGACATATGTAAAACTGACAGGTTATATATATCTAAAACCAAAGACCTGTGATAGAGCACAGTAGGTAGAAATTTGTTGTAAATTATTGAAATGATTTCCGATGCACAAGATACTCAAAATATACTTTATAATGATTGAATAATGAGTCGGTTACATTAATTCACTAGCTTTTGCTGACGTATGTTTAAGCATGTGCCTCAGGTGTTAATTAATTGAAGAAAGGTTCATATTGGAAGAATCAAGAAGTTGGATTATGAAGACTTTTGTTTTAATTTAGAATAGGTATTTGTATGGTGAATTTTCTTTAGTAATAGAAGTTAACTTTTGTACGTACCAAGGTTTTATTATAAAGCAATAAGCTTTCGCTGTAATTGGCACCAATCGGTCTTGTACACCCCGTTTAAAGTGGGGTGTGATAGGTTGGTATCAGAGCCAAAGGTTTTAGCAAATTAAGTATAAATTAGATACCTAAGCTTTAACCAAATGACTCTAGTGACTTTAGGCTATAAGGCTTTGATTATATTCATGTAAGTAGTAATGAATTATTTTGACATATATGAGTGGAAATAGATGTATAGATCAAATTTAGGAGCATCAAGAGTGGCATGATAAGTGTTAAGTCTTTTTAGAATATTCTTTAGAAATTAAGTATTATGCTATATTATAGTTCTAACTAGTTCTATCATATATATATATACTGTATTTTTATTTTGATGATGTCATCTTGTTTACTCTTTTATGTCAAATGAAGCATGTATTGTGTGTGCTTAATTTTTAGAGTTTATATTTAAGAATGAAGATACAATGATTATGAAATGCCTTAATATTTTGATCCACCTTAATTATGTATTACTTTCTAAGAATTTGCTTAGAACTATGTGTAGCCATAACATCTTACTTTATTACCCTCTTTTAACTAGGAATTATGTCAAAAAGAAATACTAAAATTGTGGGAGGTAATAACGATGATGGGCCATCCAAGCACACAAGAAATCAAAATAAAAGCAAAGAGAAATTAATTAGCAAGGTACACGATATTTCGGTTCATGACTCAGAAAGGACTCTCTCAGAACGAGAAAATCAAAGAAAAGGGTTTAGAAAGATGATCGCAGAAGGGATAGCAGATATCATTCCTGAGATTATTGCTGGAATTTATAATGTCAGGGGACATTCATATCAATTTGATAAAAGCAAACATCAAAGTCATACTAGATCACGCATAGAAGATCATCAAAGTGATAACGGAGGAAGTAATATATATGTAGACAAGCATAAAAAACTTGAAGGAGAAGAAAAGAAACACAAAGATGTAGATCTAGAATCTAAAAGAAAGAAAAGATTGTAGTTACAAACCTTCAAGGCATGTAAACCTGATGATTTTGATGGAACTAAAGGAGCAACAGGAGCCTTGCAATGGCTTGATGAAATAGAGTCGGTATTAGATATATGTGATTGTGCTAATAAAGATATGGTGCGCTTCGCAGCTTAATCCTTTAAAGGAGAAGCTCATTCGTGGTGGAAGACTATAAAACAAACCAGGAAAAAGGAAGATGTAGATAAAATGGAATGGGAGAGTTTTAGGGAGTTGGTACTTGGGAAATTTTGTCCCGAGTATGAGGTGGAAAAGTTAGAATCTGAATTTCTAAAATTAGAAATGATAGGGACAGCTCACCGAGAATACACCACACGATTTAATGAGTTATCAAGTTTAGTTCCATATCTAGTTACCCCAGAAAGCAAGAAGATAAGTCGATGTATTTGGGGATTAGTGCCTAAAATAAGGGGAAATATAAAGGCTGCAAAACCTAGTACATTACAATCAGCTGTGGATCTTGCCGGAGCACTAACCGAGGAGACGATTCGAGTGGAAGGAACCAAGGAAATAATACCAACAGAATGAAAAGAAAATGGGATGAAGGAAAAAGACAAGGAAATTTGATGTTGGACAAAAGAAAAAGGGATTCCAAGGTGACCGGTTGGCATGTAATATGTGGAAAGATGCATCCTGGAAGATGTAAGCTTGAAGGAAAGATATGTGATAATTGAAAGAAAAAAGGACATGCAACCTTTAATTGTCCAATAACATGCTATGAATGTGGTGAATGTGGTCACTTCAGGTCCGATTGTCCAAAGCTAAAACAAGTTATAACTGGAGATAAAGGTAATAAGTCCGGAGAAACAAAGAAAGGTAATGCACGTGCTTTTGTCATGAGTACAACAGAAGCAAAGAAATCTGATGATGTGATCACCGGTACGTTTCTTGTTAATAGCATATATGCAAGTGTTTTATTTGATTCTGGTGCAAATAGAAGCTTTATGTCCTCTACATTTATTCCATATTTAAATAAGGATGCTCACAAATTAGATAATGTGTTTACTGTAGAGACAGCAAATGGGGAAAAGTTAATATTTCTGATATAATAAAGGATTGCTATATTTGTTTAAGCAATAACCATTTCCCTATAGAACTTTTACCAATGGAACTTGGAAGTTTTGACATCGTTCTAGGGATGGATTGGTTGTCAAATAATAAGGCTCGAATCATTTGTGATAGGAAATTGATAGAACTTTGTGCCCCAAATGGTAAAATAATTTGTGTACATGGTGATCACCCTAGAAATAAATTAAGCACTATATCTATGCTTAAGGCAAATAAATGCTTAAATAAGGGTTGTGTTGCGTTTATGGCATACGTGGTGCTCATGGAACAAGAAAGAAATATTAGAGATCTTCCGATAGTCTCTGAGTATTCAAAAGTATTTCCAGAAGAATTACCTGGAATACCACCTGATCGGCAAGTTGAATTTAGAATTGACCTAATACCTGGAACTGTGCCCATTGCAAAGGCACCATATCGACTGCTTCCAACGAAAATGCAAGAATTAATGAAAAAACTTCAAGAATTGTTAGATAAAGTGTTTATCCAACCAAGTTCATCTCCTTGGGGAGCTCCTGTTTTGTTTGTAAAGAAGAAGGATGGGTTGATGCGAATGTGTATAGATTATAGGGACTTGAATAAAGTTACTGTAAAGAACAAATACCCCTTGCCAAGAATCGATGATCTATTTGATCAACTTCAAGGAGCAAGCTACTTCTCAAAAATAGATTTTCGATCAGGTCATCATCAATTGAAAATCAAGAAGGACGATGTGCCCAAGACAGCATTTAGAACTAGGTATGGTCACTATGAATTTCTTGTTATGCCTTTTGGGCTAACTAATGCTCCCGCAACCTTCATGGATATGATGAACCGGGTCTGCAAATCATACCTAGATAAATTTGTTGTTGTCTTCATTGACGATATATTGATTTATTCAAAAAGCAAGGAAGATCATGGACAACATCTTCGTCTAGTTTTGGAGTTGTTAAAAAAAGAAAAGCTTTATGCAAAATTTTCCAAATGCGAGTTTTGGATGAGAGAAGTCCAATTCCTTGGACATGTAATCAATGATCACGGTATTCAGGTTGACCCTACCAAGATTGAGGCAATTATGCAATGGGAAGTTCCCAAAACTCCAACTAAAATATGTAGTTTCTTGGGATTAGCCGGATACTACAGAAGGTTCATGGAGTGCTAAGCAAGAAGAAGCATTTCAAACGTTAAAACAAAGACTTAGTTCTGCTCCAATTTTGTCTTTGCCAGACAGAGTAGAAGATTTTGTTATTTACTGTGATGCATCTCGTAATGGTCTTGGATGTGTATTGATGCAGAGGGGAAAGTAATAGCATATGCTTCAAGACAATTGAAAGTTCATGAGAAGAATTGCATAACTCATGATTTAGAACTCGAAGCAGTGATCTTTGCTTTAAAAATTTGGAGACATTACTTATATGGAACAAAGTGTGTAATCTATACCGACCATAAAAGCCTTCAGCATATATTCAATCAAAAGATGCTTAATATGAGACAAAGAAGATGGATGGAACTTTTAAATGACTACGATTGTGAAATTCGCTATCACCCAGGTAAGGCAAATGTTGTTGTTGATACATTGAGTCGTAAAGAAAGATTGAAACCAATAAAAATCCAGGCGATGAGGTTAGACATTAAACTAAGTTTGATTGATCAAATAAAGAAAACACAACAAAGTGCTCTTCAAGATGATAAGATCAAAAATGAAAGAATGATTGGCAAATTTATTGTCACCCGGAAGAAACGGAATATTAAGATTTAACAATAGGATGTGGATACCTAAATACGGGGAATTACAAGATGTGATATTAGAAGAAGCCCACAAATCTAAGTATACAATGCATCCTGGAAGTGATAAAATGTACAATGATTTAAGGAAAGAATTTTGGTGGCCAGGGATGAAAAAGTCGATTGCTCGATATGTGGAAAAATGCTTAACTTGCCTACAAGTTAAGGCCGAGCATCAGAAACCCTCTAGTTATTTACAACAATTGAGTATTCCAGTATGGAAGTAGGAAATGATTACAATGGATTTTGTAACAAAACTACCCAGAACAAGTCGTGGGCATGATGCCATGTGGGTAGTTGTTGATCGGTTAACCAAGTCAGCTCACTTTCTACCTATTCAAGAAGATTATAGAATGGAAAAGTTAGCAAAGACATATGTCGATGAAATTGTTTCAAGGCATGGTGTGCCACTTTCGATTGTATCCGATAGAGATAGTCGATTCACATCACACTTTTGGCAAAGCTTTCAAAAAGAAATGGGCACTCGTTTAAATTTAAGCATGGCTTACCATCCACAGACTGATGGACAAAGCGAACGTACGATTCAAACTATGGAAGATATGCTAAGAGCTTGTGTAATAGATTTTGGTGGTAATTGGGACAATCATCTTCCATTAGTTGAATTTTCATACAATAATAGTTATCACATAAGCTTAAAGGCTACACCTTTTGAAGTACTTTTTGGAAGAAAATATAGAACTCCTTTATGTTATTCAGAAGTAGTTGAAAGTCAACTATCTGGACCAAAAATCATTCAAGAAACAACTGATAAAGTAATACAAATCAAAGAGCGATTGAAAGCGCTCAAGATCGACAGAAAAGCTATGCTGACCGGAGAAGAAAACCAATAGAATTTCAAGTGGGAGATAAAGTTATGCTCAAAGTATCACCTTGGAAAGGTGTGGTACGTTTTAGCTAAAAGGGGAAGTTAAGCCCACGGTATGTTGGACCGTTTGAAATAATTTCTAGAGTTGGGGCGGTAGCCTATCGTTTAAAGTTGCCTAAATTGTTAAGTGGTATCCATGACACATTCCATGTGTCAAACTTAAGAAAATGCTTAACAGATGATTCATTAGTTGTACCACTTACGGATGTGAGAGTCAATGAGAAATTATACTTTGTTGAAGAGCCGATGCAAATAGTTGATAAACAAGTAAGAAGTTCAGAAAAAGCCTTTAACCTTTGGTGAAGTGAAGTGGAATTCTTGTTGTGGGCCAGAGATAACCTAGGAACGAGAAGATGATATGATGGAGAAATATCCTCATTTATTTGACAAGCAATAAATTTCGAGGATGAATTTTTTTAAGGGGGGTAGAATTGTAATACCCAGAATAAAAGTGAAGGGGGTTAATGGTATTGAACCCATTTATTGAAGGGTTATTTTTATCATATGGGTAAATTTATAAGAATAATAATAATAATAGATTATATATATATTACAAAAGAGGGGAAACCAGGATTTTACAGCCACGTTTCTAGAGTTCATCCTTGTGTACACCACTTGTCTATTTTTTCTCTCTACACGTTTCATCATCTATTGCACCTGTAAAGTTCTCGAGCACCATGAATCATCTTCTTGATCTCTATGTGATTTCATATTCACATCAGGAACTAGCAAAGTTCTTTAAAGAGTAATCAATTGAAGGTTTTTGGAGTGCTTTAAGGCTAAAATTAGTGTCCCATGCGCCTGAACAGTGGCCCATGCGCCTGAACAGGGCCCATGCGCCTAGAAATGTTAGCCAGATGACTAAGTGTAGGGCCATGTGCCCCAATAGTGCCCATGCGCCCCAATAGTGCCCATGCGCCCAAGTGGCTCATGCGCCTAAGTGTCCATACGCACAAATAGTGCCCATGCGCCTGAATAGTTCATGGGCCTAAAGTGAAAATGTTTAAGTGTTGGCTGATGCGCCTATATAATGATGAAACGCCCGAACAGGGCTCATGCGCCCAAATAGTTCCCATGCGCTTAAGCACTTAGAAATATTTACAGAATTTTCTAGGAGTCTGTGCTTTAGGGTTTTGACCGAGGTTGACTAAGGGCTTATTAATGATGATGTTTCATGCATGATATGATTACTTATGATTGTTCCTTATTATTGTTATTGCTAATATTATTGTTATTGTTAGACCAAAAGAACCAATGAGCCTGATCAGAAAAACCTCTAAGTCCCACAGACATCACAACAACTGCTGAAGAGTTGATCAGCTGTTTGACAAAGTCTGAAGACATCAACAGCTGAAGACTAAAGTACTGAAGACTTCAACAGCTGAAGACCAAAGTCTGAAAATCAACGGCTGAAGACTAAAGTACTAAAGACTTCAACAGCTGAAGACTAAAGTACTGAAGACTTCAACAGCTGAAGACCAAAGTCTGAGGATCAACAACTGAAGAACAAAGTACTGAAGATCAACAGCTGAAGTACAAAGACTGAAGACATCAGCTGATGACAACAGCTGAAGTTCAAGTACAAGTACTGAAGCCTTCAGAGTTTGTTACAACAGCTGAAGAGCATTTTTTAGTTGTTATGATGGTTTCCTTTCAGTATTTTTCTTTTTGTTTCAGTATTTGTAAAACGACTGAAGAGCATGTTCTTCAGTCGTTGTAGTTTCAGTAGTTTCTTTTTAGTAGTTGTAATGATAGTTAACACTTAGTATTTTTGTAAGAAGATGTCAGTTGTTTTGACATCTTCAATAGTTGTGTTAACTCTCAGTAGTTTGAATAATTCTGTTAGATGTCACTATCAAGTGACATCAGCAGACGTCACATCTCCTATATAAGGAATGTTCCACCACGACATTCCTATATAAGGGATGATAGACCTGATTGTAAGTGTGACATTTTGCCACCACGAAAGCGCGTATTGAATGAAATCTTTGATTTGCATAATTCTTTCTATAATCGTTTGTTCTTACTTTGAATATCAACTGTATTCTTGTGAATTGTCTAAATTCATTGTTTGATTTCCGCTGCAATACTCCCTAATCAATCAATCGTAGATCACTGATCCTAACAATTGGTATCAGAGCAGTTAATCCTTGATCGATCTAACATTGATCATTGAAACTGCTAATCGATATCTGCATTTGATTGAATTGGCATATTTTCAAGAATTGGTTATAGTTAAATTGAATTTCTGCTACTTTCATTTTATTGCTTTCTGTTTTCTCTTGGTTCAATTTGGTCTGTTGTGTTATGTTCTAAATCTGTTAAAACTTAATTGATTTTGGTTGAATCTGAGAATGACTACTCCTTCTAATGACCCTCACAATACCGGTTCCTCAACCAAGCCTCCGATGCTGGTTAGGACTGAGTATAACATATGGCAACGAAGAATGCTTCATCACCTGTCTGTTAACAGTTCAGGTTGTTGGACATCAGTGGTACATGGTCCATATAAGCCTATGGTGAACAATCCAGAAACCAATCAAATGGTTCCGAAGAAGAAGGAACAATACTCAGATGAAGATCGGAAACTGTTTGAGATTGATGCTAAAGCCCATGAATTCTGGCCATGGCACTGCCGAATGAAATCTATTCAGGGCTTATGCATCATGAAACTGCTCATGACCTCTGGAATGCACTGAAGGAACAATTCGGTGGAACTGATGAGGTCTTAGCAAACAACAGAGAAATCCTTACCCAACAATATGAAACATTCTCTCATAGGAAGGGTGAGACACTAACTCAATAGTTTGAGCGTTTTTCCTGTTTGATCTCTGAGCTAAAAATGGTCAAACATGAATATACCAATAGCCAGATGAACAACAGATTCCTTAGATCACTGCCTGAGAGATGGGACACATACACTATTGTCCTACGCTCCAGTGCAAATCTGGATAAACTATCCCTCACCCAACTTCATGGGAAACTACTTACATTTGAGAGAGAGATAGAGCAGAAAAGGAAACTGGCATCATCAGGAAAGCTCACTGATGACTTCGTACCAGGGAACACTGCCTTGGTTGGTCATGAGTCAGAATATGCTGCATCTGAAAGTAATTATGATGAGCATATAGATTTCTCTTCAAACAGTTCAGATCATGCATTTGTTAGTGTTGATAGTCACTCAGGCTGTAATAGTGAAAATTTATGTTTTATCATGGATGATTTGAAAGGAATAGCTGATGATGATCTAGAAGAGATGGATATTCTGAGCCAAATGGCCTTGATTAATATCAGATCTCAGAAGTTCTACAAGAGGACTGGCAGAAATTTCCAGGACTCTCTGGCAAAACCAAAGTTGGTTTTGACAAGAGTAAGTTGAGGTGTCACAAATGCCAAAGGCTTGGACACTTTGCAAGAGAGTGTAGATCATCTGGATCTAAGTTCTCTGCACCCTTTGTGACTTTTCCAAGCACTAGTCCACAAAACAGGGGGCAACAAACTGCTAGTTCTGGTCATCATTCACAACCTGTTTCACCTGCATATTTTGTCCCTCAGGGTCCAATGTCATATCAGTATCCCTGCTATTACATGCCTCAGCCAAATCCAGTTCAAGTTCCTACTACACAACAACCACAAGCATTACCTGAGCCTCTACCATCTTATTCACAACCTCATCACAGCTTTTTCACCCCTGGTAATATTGACTGGAGCAGTTTACCAGATGATCTCTCTGGTACTGAGCAATTATTTACTGGTGATGGTCAACATGGTGGTGAACATCCTTTTGGGAATCTAGCTCTCATGGCCCTGGATCTACTGAGGGTTCTTGCTCCAATGCATCTTCTTCATAGGTAACCAGGTATCTTCTGAGGCTAAGGCCAAGCTTTGTTCTGAATCTTACATAGATGCATTTGTCTCTATTAGAGAAGCAAATGTAGTTGTAATTAATCAAAATCTAGAGCTTGAGCAAACTATTTCCAAAAGAAAAGCTGAATACGAGTCTGTCCTTAAGGACAAAGATGATGAGATTTATAAGCTTAAATGCTAATTAAATGATGAAAAGGCTAAGCTAGAGGTCATTCTTGAGAACCATAAGGAACTCAAAGAAAAACTTGCAGTTACCCAAGTTGAGTGTGACCGCTGGGTGTCATCCTGCAAGGGATTTGAAATGCTGCTCAGTAAGCAATCTGCTTCGAATGTGAAGTTGGAATTGGTTATAACCATATTGCACCTCCAACAGATTTTACTCCAAAACCAATAGTAAAATCTGAAAGTGAAAGCAATCTCCAAACCACATTATCATGTGCATCATTCACAAGTGATCTTCCAAAATCACAAGATGAAATAAGGGTTGATACCTCAGCAAGTCAATTGGCTGATGGGTTAACTACTGATAAGCACCTGAAGTTGAGTATTTCAGATGTTGTCCCTCAAAGTAACTTAAGTACTGAAGGGCAAGTTACAAAACTGAAAAGCATTTCAAATCAGCTGAAATAAATGGATTAACAATTGCTGACAATAAACAGCTGAAGAACAACTCTTCAGTTGTTACAGATTCTTCAGTACTGAACAAAATTACTGAAAGGAGGAAAGTACTAAAGAGCACACCTTCAGTAGTTTCCTTATCAGCAGTTGATCAATCCAATATGAAGAATAAGCCATGTGAAATATGTGGTAAATTCAATCATCTTTCTGATGAATGTTGGTACAGAAAGGGTTCCAAACTCAACAGAGATAAGCTCATTAAAATCTAGATGGATGAAATAAAAACTGAGTTTGAGACCAAGTTTGTACCGCAATCATTCCATTGTGATAAACCCAAGCCTTCAACCAAATTCAAAAAGAAGGATAAGGTTAATCACAAAACAGCTGATGGTGTTCCTCATGATAAACATCAGACTAAGTCTGTTAATTTTAAGGAGGAAATGGTGGATCACAGGAACTCATCAAACACAAGTACTGATATGTCACAAGAGCTGAAAGCTTTGGCTACAAATTAGACACAACTTGTTATGATGGTTCAGCATTTGTTGGGGAGAGTTAACCATTAGATGCACCTATGATCAAATCACTAAAAAGGCATTCCAAGCCCAAATCCAAGGAATCCATTTCAGCACCATCTCCTTCTTCAGCTGTTAATCATAAGAAACAAGTTATGGTTGCATCTGTTGATGAAAACAGACCCAAAACCAAAAAGGTTTGGGTCTCAAAATCTAACTAGTTTTTCTTTTATGCAGGGTTCTTCAACATGCCAAGGAGCATCTGGTATGTGGACAGTGGAGGATCTATGCATATGACTGGGAGCAGTTCTCTTCTTAATGACTACTCTCAAGGAAAGAAGGGATTTGTTTCATTTGGAAATGATGCCAGAGGTTACAATCATGGGAAAGGATATGTGTCTAATGGACAAATCAGGTTTGATGATGTCAACCATGTGGAGAAGCTCAAGTACAATCTGCTGAGTGTCGGTTAGATGTGTGATAAAGGGCATGTTGCACTTTTCACAAGCCAGAACTGCAGGATTCTATCTTCCCAAGTTCTGAGGCTGATTGACAAGGTAATGGATGAACATACTCTCCTGAGGGCCAACAGGATTGGAAGAGTGTATGCCTGGATTTGTCAAAGAAGATTGATTTGAAGGGTCATTCATGCCTATTCTCCAAAGCCTCTCTTCAGGAATCTAAACTATGGCATAGAAGGCTGGGTCATGTTAATCTCAGAAACATGAACCAGCTGATCCAAAATCGTTTAGTGAGAGGTTTATCAATAAAGGAGTTCCACTGTGATGAAGCCTGCACTGCTTGCTTGAAAGAAAAACAGCACAAAGTCTCATTCCCTCCCATTGAAGAACCTAAGTCCATTGCCTGTTTGCAGTTACTGCACATGGATTTATTTGGTCCTGTGAGAGTGATGAGCATGGCAAAGAAGAAATACTGTCTGGTAATTGTGGATGATTACTCCAGATTCGTATGGACTTTCTTTCTACATTCAAAGTATGAGGTTGCTCAGACGATTATAAACTTTGTGATGTATGTTGAGAAGCAGTATTCCCTATCAGTCAAGTGTATAAGGAGTGACAATGGTACTGAATTCAGAAATCATGCACTTGATGATTATTATCTTTCAAAAGGAATCAAAAGGCAGTTTAGCATCCCAAGGACTCCAGAACAAAATGGAGTAGTGGAGAGAAAGAACAGGACTTTAATTGAAGCCGCAAGGTCCATGTTGGCTGACTCTGGTTTGCCTTTGACCTTTTGGGCTGAAGCTATCAATACAGCTTGCTATGTGCAGAATAGAAGGTTAGTAAATCAGAGGTTGATGAAGACTCCATATGAAGCTCTACATCATTTGGCTCCTTTGATTTCATTTTTCAGAGCCTTTGGATGTCCTTGTTTCATTCTCAAAACAAAGGGTCAACTCCACAAATTTGATCCTAAGGTGGATGCAGGGTATTTTGTAGGTTATTCATCCACTTGCAAGGCTTACAGAGTCTTCAACTGCAGAACAAAGATAGTTGAAGAAACCTTGCATGTGAAATTCAATGAATCTCCTAAGGATAAAATTCCACAAAACCCTGTGGAGTTGTTTGATCTGGACATACTGCAATATGCTCCTTATCAAACTCCAGCTGTTGCAGATCATGTGGATAAATCATCTTCTGCAGCAAGTCTTCCACCTGGTGGTACTAAAGATGATGATGATATCAGTACTCACCTTTTCAAGTTCAGTGACCAACTGCCTGAGTCTGCTAAACTTGATGTTCCTGTACCTTCAGCAGCTCCATCCATAACAAATGCTGATGAGATTTCTGATTCCTCTACATCGTTTGATTTGCCATCTAATACTTGGTTTCAAGAATCTGAATCAACATCTGCTGATGCTGAACCGGCTACAAACACTTGCACTGATCTTCTTGTGCACCAAGAGCTAAAGGATCACCCCATGTTTCAAATCATTGGTGGTATCAATGCTGGCGTCTCAACTAGAAGTCAATTGTCTAACTTGTGCTTCTATGCTCTCTTCATCAGTCAGCAAGAGCCAAAGAACTATCATGTTGCTCTGAGAGACAATGGATGGGTGGAAGCCATGCAGCTTGAGCTACTTCAGTTCAAGAAACAGCAAGTGTGGAACTGGTTCCTCTACCCCCAGGTAAGTGTGCAATAGGCACTAAATGGGTGTTTAGGAACAAAACAGATGAAAATGGACTTATTCTTAAGAACAAGGCCAGACTGGTTGTTCAGGGGTTTTCACAAGAAAAGGTATTGATTATGATGAGACCTTTGCCCTTGTAGCCAGACTGGAGGCAATTAGATTGTTCTTAGCCTATGCTGCATTCACAATTTTAAAGTTTTTCAAATGGATGTTAAAAGTGCATTTTTATATGGTAAAATAAAAAAGAAGTTTATGTATGTCAACCACCAGGTTTTAAGATAATTAACATCCAGATTGGGTATACAAGCTTGATAAGGCTCTTTATGGGTTGAAACAAGCTCCTAGAGCCTGGTATGAGACATTATCAAATTTTCTTCGTCAAAATAATTTCACTAGAGGCTCCATAGATAAAACTTTATTCATTAAGAAGGTGGATCAGCATAAGCTACTTGTTCAAATTTATGTTGATGATATATTTTTGCATCCTCTAATCCCCAGTTGTGTGATGACTTTACCAATTTAATGCATAAGAAGTTTGAAATGAGTGCAATGGGAGAATTACAGTTCTTTCTAGGATTGCAAATCAAACAAAAGGCTGATGGGACTTTCATTCATCAGTCTAAATATACAAAAGATCTTTTGAATAAGTTTGATTTACAAAATTGTAAGCCTTGTTCTACTCCCATGTGCAACACCACACAACTGGATGCAGATCAGAAAGGTAAAGCTGTTGATGAAACACTTTACAGATGTATGATGGGTCCTTGATGTACTTAACAGCTTCTAGACCAGATATTATGTTTGCAACATGTGTTTGTGCTAGATTTCAGGCTGCTCCTAAAGAGTCTCACTTGATTGCAGTCAAACGGATCTTTAGATATCTGTAAGGTACACAATCTCTAGGTTTATGGTATTCCACTGGACACTCTTGCAAATTGGTTGCTTTTTCTGATAGTGACTATGCAGGGTGTAAGTTAACCAGAAAGTCAACTTCTGGTGGATGTCAATTCTAGGCAACTGTTTGATTTCTTGGCAGAGTAAGAACAAACATCTGTTGCTACATCCATTGCTGAAGCAGAGTACATTGCTGCTGCAAGCTGTACTTCTCAGGTACTCTGGCTTCAGAACCAACTTTTGGATTATGGCATTACAGAGACTAAGACTCCATTATTAGTGGATAGTGCTTCAGCTCTTTGCATTGTCAAAGATCCTGTCCAGCACTCTAGGACCAAACATATAGAGATCAAACATCATTTTATTAGGGACTGTTTTGAAAAAGGTCTGATTGATCCAATGTTGTGCCTAGTGATGAGCTTGCAGACATTTTTACTAAGCCTTTGGATAGTTCGACTTTCCAAAACCTAGTGTTAAGGCTTGGTATGCTGTAGCTAGAATAAGTGATAACTACTGATTGTTGGACCAAAATAACCAATGACCGATCAGAAAAACCTTTAAGTCCCAAGACGTCACAACAACTGCTGAAGACACAAGTGCTGAGACAAAGTCTGAAGACACAAGAGCTGAAGACACAAGTGCTGAAGACAAGTCTGAAGACACAAGTGCTGAGACAAAGTCTAAAGACACAATGCTGAAGACAAAGTCTGAAGACACAAGTGCTGAAGACAAAGTCTGAAGACACAAGTGCTGAAGACAAAGTCTGAAGACACAAGTGCTGAAGAAAAAGTCTGAAGACACAAGTTTTGAAGACAAAGTCTGAAGACATAAGTGCTGAAGACAAAGTCTGAAGACACAAGTGCTGAAGACAGTCTGAAGACACAAGTGCTGAAGACAAAGTCTGAAGACACAAGTGCTGAAGACAAAGTCTGAAGACACAAGTGCTGAAGACAGTCTGAACACACAAGTGCTGAAGACAAAGTCTGAAGACACAAGTGCTGAAGACAAAGTCTGAAGACAAGTGCTGAAGACAAAGTCTGAAGACACAAGTGCTGAACAAAAAGTCTGAAGACAAGTGCTAAAGACAAGTATTGAAGACCAAGTATCAGACGTTGTCACAACAGCTGAAGTGATCTTCTTCAGTAGTTGTGACGATTTTCTTTCAGTAGTTTATATTTTCCCTTTTCAGTAGTTTTGTAATCAGTAGTTTAGTTTCAGTTTTAGCATCAGTAGTTTATATTTTGTGCTTAGCACTCTCTGATATGTTCTCAGTAGTTGTGAACATTTCAGTAGTTTGCTAAGTGTTAGTTATTTTTGTAATAAATCTGCCAGATGTCACTATCCCGTGATATCAGCAGTGATTGCACTCTATATAAGGAGTGTCAACCTAATTGTAATATGTGAATGATTGAGCAGAAACATTTGATATAATTGAAACATTCCTTTTCACATAAATATATTCTCTCGTTACAGCCGTATTTGTTCTTAATGCATACGAATATCAAATTCTTGCTATAATTTGTCTAATTCTTGATCTTATTCCGCTGCGTTACACTCTAATCCATCAAACTTGAGATCACTGATCCTGTCAAATGTATCAGAGCCAGGTTATCATTGATCGATCTAATAATTGATCATTGAAACTGCTATCCAAGATCCAAGTTTGATTGAATTAGCATTTTTGCAAGAAACGGTTATAGAGATTGAATTTTCTGTGTTTTTGGCCATTCATCCTGAGATTTATTCTTGGTTTTCATTGAGTCTGTTGTGGTCTGTGTAAAATCTTTTAAAAGCTTGAATTAAATTGTATTTGGACCTAAAATGACTACTCCTTCCAATGATCCTCACAATATTGGTTCCTCACCCAGCCTCCAATGCTGGTTAGGAGTGAGTATAACATATGGCAACGACGAATGCTCCATCACCTGTCTGTTAACAGCTCAGGTTGTTGGACATCAGTGGTACATGGTCCACACAAGCCTATGGTGAATAACCCGGAAACCAATCAAATGGTTCCGAAGAGGAGGGAGCAATACTCAGATGAGGATAAGAAATTGTTTGAGATTGATGCAAAAGCCCATGGAATTCTGGCCATGGCACTGCCAATGAAATCTATTCTGGGCTAATGCATTATGAAGCTGCCCATGACCTCTGGAATGCCTTGAAAGAACAATTTGGAGCAACAGATAGGTCTTGGCAAATAGTAGAGAAATCCTTGCCCAACAATGAGACATTCTCTCATAGGAAGGGTGAGACACTGACTCAACAGTTTGAGCGGTTCTCTTGTTTGATCTCTGAATTAAAAATGGTCAAACATGAGTACACCAATAGCCAGATGAATAACAGATTTCTCAGATCACTGCCTGAGAGATGGGACACATATACTATTGTCCTACGCTCCAGTGCAAATTTGGACAAACTATCTCTCACCCAACTCCATGGGAAATTGCTACATTTGAGAGAGAGATAGAACAGAAACGAAAACTGTCATCATCTGGAAAGCTCACTGATGACTTTGTGCCAGGAAACACTGCCTTGGTAAGTCATGAGTCAGAGTATGCAGGATCAGAATGCCACTATGATGAGCATATGATTTCACCTCAAACAATTCTAATCATGCCTTTGTGAGTGTTGATTGTCATTCTAGTAATAATAGTGACAATCTATGCTTTATCATGGATGATTTGAAGGGCATTGCTGATGATGATTTAGAAGAGATGGATATTTTGAGCCAAATGACCTTGATCAATATCAGATCTCAGAAATTCTACAAGAGAACTGGCAGGAAATTTCCTGGACTCTCTGACAAAACCAAAGTCGGTTTTGACAAGAGCAAGTTGAAGTGTCACAAATGCCACAGGCTTGGACACTTTGCAAGAGAGTGTAGATCAACTAGATCTAACACCTCTGCACCTTTTTGACTTTTCCAAATAACAATTCACAATCCAAGGGCAACATTCTGCTGGTTCTAGTCATTCATCACACCCTCAATCTCCTGCATATTTTGTTCCTCAGGGTCAAATGCCATATCCTTATCCCCGCTATTATATGCCACAGTCAAATCAAGTTCAAGCTCTTATAGTACCACAACCTCATGCACTACCAGAACCTCAACCATCTCCATCTCAATCACAACCTCATCACAGCTTCTTCACACCTGGAGTCGTTGACTGGAGTAGCTTACCTGCTAACTTGTCTAGTCACACTGAGCAATACTATGCTGGTGCTAGTCAACATGGTGGTGAACACCCTTTTGGAAATCTTGCTCTCATGGCCCTGGAGTCTACTAAGGGTTCCTGCTCAAATGCATCATCTTCACAGGTAACTCAGGTATCTTCAGAGGCTAAAGCCAAGTTATGTTCTGAATCATGCATAGCTGCCTTTGTCTCTATTAGAGAGGCAAATGTAGCATTAATAAATCAAAAACTTGAGTTTGAGAAAACCATTTCCAAAAGAAAAGCTGAGTATGAGTCTGCTCTTAACAGTAAAAGTGATGAGATTTATAAGCTTAAATGCCAATTAAATGATGAAAAGGCCAAGCTAGAGGTTATTCTGGAAGACCATAGGAGTCTCAAAGAAAAACTTGCAGTGACCCAAGTTGAGTGTGACCGTGGGTCTCATCATGTAAGGGATTTAAAATGCTATTAGCAAGCAAACTGCTTCAAATGTGAAGTTTGGTATTGGTTACAACCATACTGCTCCACCAACAGACTTTACTCCTAACTCTATAGTTAAGTCTGAAAGTGAAAGCAATCTCCAAACCACATTATCATGTGAATCATTCTCAATGATAATCTAAGATCAGAGAATGAAACCAGTGTTAAGATCTCAGCAAATAAATTGACTGATGGTCTAACTACTGAGATCATATGAAGCTGAGTACTTCAGATGTTGTTCCTCAATGTCCCAAGTACTGAAAGAGACCCAACATCTGAAAAGCATTTCAAATCAGTTGAAATACAAGGACTAACAACTGCTGAGGATTCCATCAAACGGTTATTAGGACGGATGGAAAACAGTTGAATTACCAGTCTTCAGCTGTTACAAATCCTTTAGTACCTAGTATTGATAGGAGGAAAGTACTGAAGATCACACCTTCAGTAGTTTCCACTTCAGCAGTAGAGATGTCCAAGATGAAGAATAAACCATGTGAAATTTGTGGTAAATTCAATCATCTATCTAATGAATGTTGGTACAAAAAGGGTTTAAAACTCCAAAGGGATGAGCTCATTAAACTAGAAATAAATAAAATGAAAACTGAGTTTGAGACCAAGTTTGTACCACAATCATCTCAACCTGATAAACCCAAGGCCTTACCCAAATCTACTAAGAAGGATGCGGTTTATCAGAAGACAGCTGATATTGTTCCTCATGATAAACATAAGACTAAGTCTGTGAAATCTAAGAAGGATGAAATGGTGGGTCACAGGAACTCATCAAAAACAAGCTCTGGAGTGTCAAATGAACTGAAAGCTCGAGCTTCAAATCAAACACAGCTTGTTATGATGGTTCAGCATCTGTTGGGAGAGTTAACCAACTTGAAGCCCCTGTGATCAAACCACTGAAAAGGAATTCCAGGTCCAAATCTATTTCAGCACCATCTCCATCTTCATCAGCTGTTAATCATGAGAAACCAGCTATGGTTAATCTGTGATAAAGTCAGTCCCAAAACCAAAAAGGTTTGGGTCTCCAAAGCTAACTAGTTTCTTATGATTTTGCAGGGTTCTTCAGCATGCCAAAAAAGCATCTGGTATGTGGACAGTGGAGGATCCATGCACATGACTGGGAGCAGCTCTCTTCTTCATGATTACTCTCAAGGAAAGAGGGATTTGTCTCATTTGGAAATGATGCTAAAGGTTACATCATTGGAAAGGGATTTGTGTCTAATGGAGATATTAGATTTGATGATGTCAACCATGTGGAGAATCTCAAATACAATCTGTTGAGTGTCAGTCAGATGTGTGACAAGGACATGTTGCTCTTTTCACAAGCCAGAACTGTAGGATTCTGTCTTCCAAGGTTCTGAGCCTGATTGACAAAGTACTGGATGATAATACTCTCCTGAAGGCCAACAGGATAGGAAGAGTATATGCCTTGTATTTTTCAAAGAAAATTGAGTTAAAAGGCCATCCATGCTTGTTCTCCAAGGCCCCTCTCCAAGAATCTAAACTACGGCATAGAAGGCTAGGTCATGTTAATCTCAAAAACATGAATCAGCTGATCCACAAGAGTTTAGTGAGAGGTCTTCCAATAAAGGAGTTCAATTGTGATGAAATCTGCACTGCATGCTTAAAGGAGTTTAGTGAGAGGTCTTCCCACCCATAGAAGAATCCAAGTCTAATGCCTGCTTACAACTACTGCACATGGATCTTTTTGGTCCTGTGAAGGTAATGAGTATGGCAAAGAAGAAATACTGTCTGGTAATTGTGGATGATTACTCTAGATATGTATGGACTTTCTTCTTGCATTCAAAGGATGAGGCTGCTCAGTCCATTATGAACTTTGTGTTACACGTTGAGAAGCAGTATTCCCTACCAGTTAAGTGTGTGAGGAGTGACAATGGTACTGAATTCAGAAACCACACTCTTGATGAGTTTTACTTGTCAAAGGGAATCAAGAGGCAGTATAGCATCCCAAGGACTCCAAAGCAAAATGGAGTAGTGGAGAGAAAGAACAGGACCCTCATTGAAGCTGCAAGTCCATGTTGGCTGATTCTGGTCTGCCACTGACCTTTTGGGCTGAAGCTGTCAATACAGCCTGCTATGTACAGAATAGAGCTTTAGTAAATCAGAGGTTGATGAAAACTCCTTATGAAGTTTTACATCATTTAGCCCCTTTGATTTCATTCTTTAGAGCATTTGGGTGTCCCTGTTACATTCTCAACACAAAGGATCAACTCCAAAAGTTTGATTCTAAGGTGGATGCAGGGTATTTGTTGGGTATTCATCCACTTGCAAGGCTTACAGAGTATTCAACTGTCGGACAAAGATAGTTGAAGAAACCTTGCATGTAAAGTTCAATGAATCCCCTAAGGATACAATTCCACAAAACCCTGTGGAGTTGTTTGATCTGGACATTCTATAATATGTTCCTTATCAACCGCCTACTGTTGCAGATCATATGAATCCATCATCTTCTGTAGCTAGTCATCCATATGGTGTTACTGATGATGATGATGATATCAGTAATCACCTTTTCAAGTTTAGTGATCAACTGCCTGATTCAGCTAGACCTGATGTTCCTGTAGCTCCAGTAGCACAATCCACAACAAATGCTGATGAGATTTCTACAACTTCAACTTCCTTTGAATTACCATCTACTGATTGGTTTCAAGGAAATGCTTCACCATCACCATCTTTTGCTGTTGAGCCTGCTACAAACACTTGCACAGATCTTATTGTGTACCAAGATCTGAAGAATCACCCTATGTCTCAAATCATTGGTGATATCAATGCTGGCGTGTCAACAAGAAGTCAATTGTCAAATTTCTGCTTCTATGCTCTCTTCATTAGTCAGTAAGAGCCAAAGAACTATCACACTGCTTTAAGGGACAATGGATGGGTTGAAGCCATGCAGCTTGAGCTTCTTCAGTTCAAGAAACAGCAAGTGTGGGAACTGGTTCCTCTACCTCCAGGTAAGTGTGCAATAGGCACTAAATGGGTGTTTAGGAACAAAACTGATGAAAATGGGCTTATTGTTAAGAACAAGGCCAGACTGGTTGTACAGGGGTTTTCACAAGAGGAAGGTATTGATTATAATGAAACCTTTGCCCCTGTAGCCAGACTGGAAGCAATTCGATTGTTTTTAGCTTATGCTGCTTATCACAACCTTAAAG